>PVIH01003517.1:0-143177 GCA_004025045.1 Sigmodon hispidus
AAGGCACCTGAAAAAGTGCTCATCATCTTTAGCCATCAGAGAAATGCAAATCAAAACAACTTTGAGATACCACCTAACACCTGTTAGATTGGCTAAGATAAAAGGCACAGATGACAGCCTATGTTGGAGAGGATGCGGAGCAAGGGGAACACTCCTCCATTGTTGGTGGGAGTGTAAGCTTGTTCAGCCACTTTGGAATCCAATATGGAAGTTTCTCAGAAAATTGAGAATCAATCTCCCCAAGGACCCAGCAATACCACTTCTGGGTACATTCACATACCAAAGGCATTAGCTCAACTATGTTCATAGCAGCAATATTTGTAATAGCAAGAACCTGGAAACAACCTAGATGTCCCTCTACTGAAGAATGGATTAACAAACTGTGGTACATCTACACAATGGAATACTACTCAGCAGTAAGAAAAAATGATATCCTAAAATTCGCAGGCAAATGGATGGATTTGGAGAATATCCTCCTGAGCGAGTTATCACAATCTCAGAGAGATAAGCAGGGGATGTACTTACTCACTAGTGGTCTCTAAACAAACAAACAAGAAAAAAAGCCAAACATGCCCAAGCAGCAAACCACAACCACTAAACAGCTTGGGATCAGAAACACCCTGGACTGACACTTCGAACCCCACTCCAACTATAGGAATACCAGACTCATTCTTGAGGGAGGGGGGACAGAACTGGATTTGGCCAGGAGTGGAGACTGATCCAAGCATTATTGGGTCAGTGGGACCATAGGACTGTCTGCTCCCTGCCCAGGGAGGGGATGGGTAGTTGCAGAGAAGAGAAATGTCAAGATGTGGTGGGAGGGGGAAGGGACCTTGAATGAGGATATACAGGGATGGGAAAAAAAAGAAAGAAAAGTATCTTTAATGTTAAACCAGAGAAGAGCAAAGAAACCTAAGATCATTAAAAAAACAAACATTAAAAACAAAACAGGCGGGGCTGGAGAGATTGCTCAGCGGTTAAGAGCACCTTCTGCTCTTCCAGAGGACCTGGGTTCGATTCCCAGCACCCACATGGCACCTAACAACTGTCTGTAGTTCCAGTTCCAGGCAAACACCAAGGCAAATAAATAAAGTTTAAAAAAAAAAAACAAAAAAAAAAAAAACAGGTTAAAGTTTTTCAGTCACTGATTGAGTGTCCTGTGTGAGGGTTGGCAGTGAGAAAAAATGATGGCCAGGGCTTTATGAGTACTGCCATCCAAAGATTCCAAACCTCAACCTAGATTCTTACTTAGATCCTGAAAGCTGGATGTTGATTCCTAGTTTCGTCAAAACATTTCTATGTCAATAATTTAATAAAAGCAATTAACTTCACTTTCTGAAAATGCACAGAAACAAACACAACTTTCCATACACTTCATTTTATTACTTCAGAATTTTTTTTCTAATAGAATTATAAAAAAAAATAACCAATTTCTCTTTCCCTCACCCCACCCTCTTTCTGACATAAGCTCTGGTTTTGATGCCCAGGCTGGCTGCTAACTCCTGGGCTCAAGCAACTATCTCCATCTCTGGAATAGCTGGGATTATACACAAGCCTCCATCCTTGGTAAAACAATGCTTTTCTAATTGGTCTGAGTTTTTTTCTTTTTTCTTTTTCTTTTTTTTTTTAAATAGGACCTTATTTCCTAAAAAAAAATTATATAAAATAGAGTGACAAGAAAAAAAGAAATATGTAACAATGCCATTGTGTAGAATGAATGGTGTTGAGATCAAATGAACCTGACTTTTTTCTCAAAGCAAGCAGAATTTAATGACCACTTCTTAAAATTTTAATTAAAATTTTAATTTAAAATAAATATTGTGTAGAAACAAAATAGAACAGAAAGTAAGATTTAAGTCTACCCCAAAATAATTTCAATAGAGCCATGTAAAATGGTGCACTCTATGACATCAGCCTTTGGGAGGCTGGCAGGAGGATCCCGGGTTTGAGATTACCATCAGCTAGACAGCGAGACTCTGTCTCCAAATAAATAAGTCAAAGCTCAGGACAAACATTCTCTAGCAGACAACTGGCTCTGACTTGCACTGATGGAAAAGCTACGTCAACATATGAATGAGATCAGCGTTTCTTTGGCCAGTGGACATGGTCTTGGATCTTCACGGCTCTTCAAGTTGAATGTGAGTTGATTCTACTTCCAAGCTAGGGAGGTCATCTCTGGCAAGATCCTCCTTTGTCAAGGGGGAATCATTTTCCTCTGCAGGCTGTGAAGCACAAGTAACATGTAAAAGAATTCTCAGAGTGATTATAGTTTGGTAACTGCAGACATCCAGAAAGTAGCTCTCAGCCAGTCACCCATTTGCCTCAGCAATGGAGCACTGGTCCTCACCACCTCACATCAGTCCCCCAAGTAGGGAGCTTTAGCTTGTAGGGAGCTTTGTCTCCTCCAGCAGAGCTATGGTAGTGACTCCAAGACCTTGAACTAAGAGTGACCCAAGCTACCTGCCTCTGCATGGGACCTGCTCCTCCTCAGGGAACAGCCTGACGTCATGGCTTCTCTCAGTCAGCTGCATTGACAGAGTTCGGCTACTGGAGCCCTGGATGAGGCTCAGCAGGGCAGATGTGCTGGGCACACACTAAGGTTAGGGGTTTAATCCTTAGCACTGCAACAAAGGACCCAACAGCAAGGTAAACAAATAACTCTTGTTTCATACCAGCATCTTCCTCCTCTTGCCTACAGTGTCCTTCCTCGGCCTGTCTAAAGTGTCCTTCCTATACAACTCTGCCTGCAAAAACTTTTCCATAGTTTAATGAAACAGCCTATCTATTCATGTTCTCTCTCTACTGTATATGTGCATGTGTGGTAATGTGTGAGGAGGCCAGAGAAGATATCAAGTGTTTTGTCCTGTCACTATCCCATGTACCTTTGAGACAAGGTCTCTCACTGAACTTGGAGCTAATCTGGTGGCCAGGAAGTGACAGTGATTCTCCTGTCTCTGCACCCCACAATGCTGGGGTTAATGCTTGGGGCCATGCCTGAGTTTTAGATGGGTGCTGGCATCCAAATTCAGGTCGTCAGGCCTGCACAGAAAGCTCACTTACCCAGGCAGCCATATCTTCAGTCGATACATATGTATGTTTGTTTTGGCTTTTGGTTTGTTGAGACAGGGTCTCACTATGTAGCTCTGGCTGGCTTCAAACTCAAAGAGATCCACTGAGTGCTGGGATTAAAGACACACACCAGTACATTCAGCCTTCTATCTTTAAAAATAAACTCAGAAAAATGTATACCTACTGTCTTGGGGTTTCTATTGCTGTGAAGAGACACCATGACCATGGCAGCTCTTATCAAGGGGAACATTTAATTGGAGTGGATTACAGTACAAAGGGTTAGTCCATTGTCATCATGGCAGGACATGGTGGTCTGCAGGCTGACATGGTGCTAGAGCCCTACATCTTGATCTGCTGGCAGCAGGAGAGACCGCTACATTGGGCGTGGCTTGAGCATATATGAGAGAGACCTCAAAGCCACCTTTGCAGTAACACACTCCCCAACGCTGGGGTCTATGGGGCCACTCCTGTTCAAACACCACGCCTCCCTTTCCTCTTCCTCCCCCCCCTTCCTCCTCCCCTCCCTTCCCTCCTCCACGCTACAAGCACTATGCCACTGAGCTATATTCCGAACCCCAGAAAATGTCTTATTTAAGGAATTGGTGTGTACACAAGTACCAACATAAACTCCAAAAGGCTACAGGGGGAAAAAAAGTGTGTGTGTTTATCTTTCTTCATGCTAAAGGAAATGGGCAAATTTCACTTTAAAGTTGAAAATATGGTTTAGTGGTAAATGTGCTGGTCACCAACCCTGATGGTCTGAGTTCAATCCCTGGAATTCACACTGTGGGTTCTACAAGCTGTCCTGTTAGTACAGGCATTCTGTGTGAGCACACACGCTCACAAGCACACCCATAAGAAAAGAACAGGGCACATTTGAAGCATATTTGGGACGGGTGTTTCTCCTGTGTGCATTGGTGGCCCAGAGGCTGGAAGAGGGCCCTAGATACCTGGAACTAGAGTTACAGATAGTTGTGAGCCCCATGAGACTGCTGGGAAAGGAACACTCCAGCCCTCCCCTCCTTTTTCTGAAACATGGTCTCATTGTATAGCCCAGGATGGACTCAGACTCACAGTTCTCCTACCTATTGTTTTTGATTTGTTTTGGTTTGAGTGCTGGGGTTGAACCAGGGTCTTGGATATGCTTGGCTAACACTGCCCACTAAACTACATATATCCTCAGCCCTTTCCAGTCACACTTTGAAATGAAATTAGAAATAGAAGGATGAAAATTTGGTCCCACTATACTTTCTTTCAATATTTTCCCATTTAGGCAGCAAAAGCAAAACTTTGAAATAATCCATAATTGTATTTTATTTAGTTCTCATCAATGGTAAGTTAGTGTTGTAAAAGATTCTGGCCTGGATTTTTTGGGCCTGGACCAAACGTTTAGCTTCATCTCATTCCTACTTAGCCTCAAATAATCACACACAGGCTTATATTATTTTTATGCTAATTGACCTAAGGCCCAGACATATAATTTGCTAGCACTTGCTCTCAATCTAACCCATCTTGTTCAGCTGTGCAGCTCAGTACCTTTCCTCAGAGCAGCATTTCCTCTGCATCTCCTGGCAGCTCCAGTGACTCTGACATCTCTCTCTCTGCCCCACATTCCTGAGTTTTCTTAGCCTGGTAGCCCCGCCCACGCTTCCTGTTTACCTTTGGCCAATCAGCTTTTATTAAACCCATAGGCGGGACAAGTATTTAAAATGTAACATATAATCCCACTACAAATTAGTTTGGAAACCTTAAGATGGCAGCACTAGCAATTGTATATTGTCTTAAGTACAGCCTTAATTACCACATGGTAGAGCCAAGGCAAGCAGAAAGTCAGGTTTGTGAATCTACCACAGAAAACAGTTTCATTCACTGGTCTACAAATGATTAAAGAACCAACTGCTGGATCTGGCAAGATTGCTCAGTGGTTAAGACCACTGGCTCTTCCTGCAGAGGCCTGGTGTGGCTCCCAGCACCCACCTGGTGGCTCATGACCATCTGGTAACTCCAGTTTCAGGTGATCCAATGCCATCTTCTGACATTTGCAGGCCCCAGGCATGTATGTAGTACACATACATACATGTAGGAAAAACACTCATTAGTCTAAAAAAAGAAAAGAATGAGTTATAAATGCTGCAAAACCTATAGATGCTTTGTATGCTGAAAGAGAACTATAATAACCAGTTTTGTGCTTTAAAAAGAAATACAATGTGAGGTAGAACTTTTTTGTGCGTGACAAGTTCTCATGGAGCTGAGGCTGGCCTTGAACTCTTTATTTCTACTTTTGTTTGTGTGAGGGTGCATATGTCGTGGCACATGTATGGAGGTCAGAGGACAGCATTTGGGATTTGTTCTCTCCGACAACTCTGTGGATCCAGGGGACTAAACTCAGATCATCAAGTTTGGCATCAAGAGCCTTTACTCACCAGGACACCTTGCCTCCACCCCCCATGTAGTGGGACTGCAGGCATGCACCCCCACACTCAACTCATTTCAACCGTCTTTATACTGCCAAAGTTCAGGGTTTTTGTTTGTTTGTTTAAAAAAACTTTATTTATTTATTTATTTGCCTTGGTGTTTGCCTGGAACTGGAACTACAGACAGTTGTGAGCTGCCATGTGGGTGCTGTAAATCGAACCCGGGTCCTCTGGAAGAGCAGAGGATGCTCTTAACCACTGAGCCATCTCTCCAGCCCCTTGTTTGTTTGTTTTTAAGCAGTAATGAGAGCAGTGGAATACAATGAGCTGAAAGTTCGGAAGGAACATCTTTATGTGACTGGTACAGAGGTTGAACACCGATAAGGAACACGAGGCATGCCACCTAGGGAAACCACCTTGGCTCTTTTCATATCTGCTGCAAATGGCAACGTGACACTCCAGTGAGTGAGCTGTATGGGAAGAGCTTGTGTGTTGTCCCTTTGACTTCGACTTTTTGTAGTTAGCCTTGGAGAAAGTCTGGCTCATCTCATCATCAGCTGGAGCTGGGCCTCTGCCTGAAAGGCACGTGTTAAAATAAAAGAGGTCTTGACTTCAAAACCTAGCACAAAATTATAGACTAGAAAGGCTGAAGCAAAACCATTTCTTGAGCCGGAGTTCAGGGTCAGTCTGGGGAACACAGTGAGACCCTATCTTAGGAAAACAAAGTAAAAGAAAAAGCAATGTTTCGGTTTTCTGTGGTCAGCTTAGTAAATAAATTGCACCTTGTTTTCTCTGCACTGCTAATCTTCTTGAAAACTGGTATTGAATTTACTAAGGGGAATAATCTTGGGGATTGAAGAGATGGCTCAGCAGTTAAGAGTTCTGGCTACTTTTGTCTGATCTTCTAGAGGACTCAGGTTCAACTCCCTGCACCTACACGGTGGCTAACAATTGTTCCAAGGCATCTGACGCACTGTACACACATGATACATACACATATATTCAGAGAAAACACTCATACACATAATTTTTTTTAAGCTGGGCAGTGGTGGCACCTTTAGTCTCAGCACTTAAGAGGAGAGGCAGGTGGATCTCTGAGTTTAAGGCGAGCTTGGTCTACAGAGTGAGTTCCAAGACAGCCATGGCTACACTGAGAAATTCATAACTATCCTGTCTTTATCATTTCAATGACTATGAATTTATATTTTTATAAATCAACTGGAGGACACTTAAAGCCTCTTTTTTAGGTCAAGCATGGGTGTACACCTTAATCCTAGTGTTTTGGATGTGGAGGCAGGAGAATCATAAGTTCAAGGCCAGCTTAGCCTGTGTGAAAACTTGTCTCAAAACAAAGAAACCACTTTCATATAGAAATCAAATAAAATTTAAAAAGCAATTCCTCTCTTTAAAAAAAAAACCAAAATACTTTCACCTATGAATGATAGGCATTTTTTCTTCTGGATGATCTCTTGGAAAATGGTACTAGACACAAATCAATATTTACTCTTAAGTGAACATGTTTCTACATAAATTCAGCTGTCTTATGCTTTCTGCAAATATCCAATACTTCCAGATGTCTGTTGTTTTGCTTACTGAAGATCAAAGTCACTGCCGTGTACATGCTAGACAGACAGTCTGCCACTGAGCTACAGTCCTCATTCCTGATGTCTTAGTTAGGGCTTCTCTTGACCAAAAAGCAATTTGGGGAGGAAAAGGTTCATTTAGCTTATACTTCCAGATCACTGTTCATCAACAAAGGACGTTGGGACAGGAATACAACAGGGCAAGAACTGGAGGCAGGAGCTGATGCAGAGATCATGGAGGGGTGCTGTTTACTGGCTTGCTCAGTCTACTTTCTTATAAAACCTGGGACCAGCCCAGGGATGACATCACCTACAACGGGCTGGGCCCTTTCCCACCAATCACTAATTAAGAAAATGCCCTACAGGTTGATCTTATAAAAGCATTTTCTTAATGGAGGTTCCCTTCTGGGATGACTTTAAATTATGTCAAGGTGATATAAAACTAGCCCGCACACCTGATCTCTCTCTCTCTCTCTCTCTCTCTCTCTCTCTCTCTCTCTCTCTCTGTGTGTTTTGAATAGGAAGTTCAAATAATATTTCACTATTGAAAGCTTCTTTACACTTCTGTAATTACAGCAAAAATATGTACAATTGTTACAGTTTTTCCTTCTTTTTTCTTTTTTTTTTTTAAATTTTGTGGTTCTAGGGATATATAGTAGTTTAAACTGTATCCCCTCTGGAATTTGAATACTTACTTGGTGGTGGCACTGCAGGGCGGTATGGGGAAGGACACCGGAAGTGGCTTCAGGAGTTTAAAGCCTCCAGTAGCCTCCAGTTTGCTGCCTCTGCTTTCTCCTTGTGACTGAAGACGTTGCTCTCAGCTGCCACCATGTCTCTCCCACCACGTGAAATACAATCTAACCTACAGCCCAATAAATCCTTCCTTTCATAAGTTGCTTTGGTTACAGTTTTAATCGCAGCAGCCCCAAAAGTAACCAAACAGGATTGTAGTTATATATTTAATATATATATTTAATCAGAGAAGAGATCCACCCACAGTCACCTTTAATCCCAGCAGATCTGGGTTTGAGGCCAGCTTTGTTTACTGAGAGAGTTCCAGGCTCCCAGCCAGGCAGTGGTGGTACCTTGCCTTTAATCCCATATCTCCAGAGACAGAGATCTTTCTGTGTTTCTGTGAGTTCAAGGCTAACTACCAAATAGTAGTATCCCAGGCCTTTAATCTTAACCTGGATGAGATACAACTGGGCGAAGAAGGTATTTTAGGCAGGTTTAGGAAGACAGATTGGGCATTAGAAGCAACCAGGAGAGAGGCTGAGGAAGCTGGAAGACAGCTGGGTGAGATTTGACTGTGGTGCTTCCTCTCTCTGATATTTCAGCCTCTCCCTGAGATCTGGCTCTGAGTCTCTTTTATTACAACCAGAATCCATGCAACACTGGATGGAACTTGGGACTTCGAGAATAATGGGCAGCTAAAACACACCTTAGATCATGTACCGTTTCTAAGAAGATTCTACAATGTAAGTGAATCACCAAACAGGACAAATGTGTCCAGAAAGCTGCTCCAGTGAAGGAATAAACCAATCCACCTGGAGTTCCATCTGGAGCCATTCTTCACCATGAGCACTCTGGGTAATGTGCCTGTCATCCTAGAGAGCCTTTCTCTAGGGACCCCACCCCCACCCCGGGGGCTTTCCATCTGCTGCCTATGGTTGCCACAAATTAAACCAGTTTATTGGTTTATCCAGGAACTCTCCAAAGATGGTCAGAGACATGAAGACACACCACTAGTAGAGATCAGACAAATAAGCCAATGCCAGACCTTGGTTGGCCTAAGGCGAACTAGCAACTTGAATTTAGGTTCTGAAAACCACACCAAGAAAAGTGCAAAGATGGTAAGATACCCCTCTCTGTTCACATTAGAGAAGAATCCTACGGGGATAGCCTTTTAAAGTAAGAGTGAAGTAAATTGGGACTGGAGAGATGGCTCAGAGATTAAGAGCACTGACTGTTCTTCCAGAGGTCCTGAGTTCAATTCCCAGCACCCACATGGTGGCTCACAACCATCTATAATGAGAGCTGGTACTTTCTTCTGTATACTGTATACATAATGAATAAATCTTTGTTTTGTTTTGTTTTGTTTTTAAAAGAGTGAAGTAAATGAACCCTCACATGTCTTCCCAATAAGACCATTCCTTACAGAATGGTAAGGTAATGTTTCTTGGTGTTGACCTCAACAGACAATTACCTCCTGCAAGGTGTCAGCTCTCTTACATACCTGCAGCTTAAGTGTCCACTACATAGGTGACACCACAAACAGGGTCCTAAGCTAGTAGTACTTCTAGATGTTTTGTACAAGCAAATGCAAACCTCCTGAAACTGTAGGTCCCCAATCACACACACAAAATCAAGCATATTGGGGCAGGAGAGACAGATCAGTAGCTGAGAGCTCTGGGCCTTCAGCAAGAGCTAGATGGGATCTGAACTAGTCTTCCCATTGCACGAAAGTCCCTAGATTGTTGATCTGATATGTTTTTGTCTTTAACATCTTAAGTTTTCAATGCTGAAACCAAACTGTTTCAGGAATGATGTAGGTGACCGGAATGTCCAAGCAGAGGAAGGGAAGTGGGCTGTCCTGTGCAGCAGGGCAATAACAGCAGAACACCTGCCATAAAATAACAGTGTCTGGAGGGACTGCTGATGCTAACGTGTGCCTACCTGGTGAGCATGAGTGAGGGGGAGGGCCAGAAACTGATGTTGAGTAGTTTTTTCAGTAATTCTCCTTATTTTTTGAGACAGAGGCTCACTAATCCTAGAGGTCACCCACTCGGCTACATCGGTTGGCCCAGACACCTGTCTTTCTCTGCCTTTCCAGTGCTGGGAGTCCAGAGACTGCACCCACCTTTTAACGTAGGTGATGTGGGTCCCTGTGCTTGTGCCGAAAACATTTTACTGACTGAGCTTCTATATTCCTTTTTATTAGAAAATTTAAATTTCTTTACCTGTAATGGTCAGGTTATTTTCTTCTTGCCAAATTATACATAGGAATCAAAAGATCTGGCAGGACCAGAATACTCTTTTTTCTTTTTCTTTTTTTTAACTTTATTTATTTATCTATTTGCCTTGGTGTTTGCTTGGAACTGGAACTACAGACAGTTGTTAGCTGCCATGTGGGTGCTGGGAATCGAACCCGGGTCCTCTGGAAGAGCAGACGGCGCTCTTAACTGCTGAATCATCTCTCCAGCCCCCCAGAATACTCTTAATGGAAGGAAAATGAGAAAAGAGAAGAAAAGTTTAGCATTATAGAAATGAAAAATTAGGAAGAAGATAAAATAGGAAGAGAGAGAAAAACCAGGATGGCGATGGCCTCACTCATAGACTCCAAATATAGTTTTCAAGATGGGTACAATGGTACCCATGCCCTTAAGCTCATCACTCACAGATGCCAAATATGAAGTGTTCAAGATGGGCATGATGGTACCCACGCCTGTAAGCTCGCCACTCAGAGTTGAGAGAGCAAGCTTGCCTGCAGATTAAGGCCAGCCTGGTCTGCGGACATAAGGTAGAGGGAGAAAACTGACATCACACATTTGCCCTCTGACCTCTGTATATGCATGATGATATTCCCAGCCCTCCACCATGTCATATACAATAACAAAAGTAATTTTAATCCAAAATATAAAGAAAATTATAATTTTCTAGACTGTAGGTCATAGCCTGAGTAAAAGTTAAATTCAAATATATCTTTATACCCTATAGAAAATCATGAAAAATATTCCCATGTACTTTTTTTCTATCTATCCATCCATCCATCTATTTTCCTCCCTTTCTCTCTCTCTCTGTCTCTGTCTCTCTCTTTCTTTTTTGAGACAGTTTCTCTGTGTAGTCTTAGCTATCCTGAACTTGTTCTGTAAATCAGGTTGGCCTTGAACTCAGAAATCTGCCTGCCTCTGCCTCCCATTTGTTGGTTTATAAGATGTTAGGCTTCATGACTATTTGAGTGTTAAACATTTCAGGGGAAACTCTCATTTTGTTCCACATAGTCTGCCAAGTTCTGTCTAAAGCAAAGCAAATCATCTAATAGTATAAAATTAGACACCACTGACATGTCTTCTTTCATGAGACCTATTGTAAGTAGATAATTACATATGAAAATTAGAGCTACATGGGGGCTGGAGAGATGGTCGATTCCCAGCACCCACATGGCAGCTAACAACTGTCTGTAGTTCCAGTTCCAGGCAAACACCAAGGCAAATAAATAAATAAAGCTTTTAAAAAAAGAAAGAAAGAAAGAAAGAAAGAAAGAAAGAAAGAAAGAAAATTAGAGCTACAGTGATAAATGAGCTAACCAAGTAATTCTAACTCATCAGAAACAAAAACCCATTGAGAGTGCTACTTATGGGTCATGCAAACCAAAAACCCAAAAGTATAAGTGAATTCTCTGATTATATAATATTTTGGGAGGTTACCGGAGTTGCTGAATATTAGAGGCATTCAGTTATTATTTCAGACGCTCCTGTGATATTCTGAAGTCTGAAGCAGGATGCAGTTAGGAGGTCATTTCTCGCTAATAGAAAACACAGGCAGGAACACCTTAAAAGAAAACTTAGGATAACTATGAAATCAACTATGTGTCATATTAGTAACAAAGGTGGGGATATTTAATATCACAACAGTGGTAACTAGAGGGAAATGAGATGTGATGCATGGTGGGAGGAATTTACAAGTTTTTTGGTAAGTATTGTGTTTTGAGGAATCATTCTAGGCAGTAAGCCAGAACAGGAAATAGAAGATTAGAGAAGCCTGGAGCCGATGCTGACAGGGTCAGGCACAGAGGCAGAAAGGAAGTGGAATGTAGGGTAAGAGAAAAAGCTGTGAGACAGGACCAACTTGAGAGGACAGATCCTTCTCAGTGGGCATCTAGAGACCCGGGCACGTGGGGGTGGGATTTTCACAGCCTGTTAAGGGGCTGCAGACATTGAGATCCTGTGTGGTTCTGAAAGTTTCATCAGATAGTTTAACACACACACAAAAAGAAAAGATAAGACAGAGAAGATCTATGATTTATATTCAGTTTGCACTCCACCTCTACAGTATCAGGATGGGAAGATGTTAATATTAATTACTAAGTGCTGCATAACCTGTGTTTATTTGCCTGTGACTGAAGGAACCCAGTGCAGCAGACACAGACACCTCTATGATGCAATCAGGAAATCAGAATGACAGACGGTCACATCTTTGAGTAGCAAAATGTGTTCTTATGACAGATAGACACATCAAAAGTGACAAGTGTACTACAGATGATGTAGTATAGATGCCTTACTTAATTGTGTAAGGGAGGGGACATTCAACAAGGCATGCCTTCAAAGACTGCATAAGTGAAGCTAGTGTTTTCTTCCAGCATACCTTGTGTTCATTGAACATGACATCACCAGTCATATGTCAGCTTGAAGCCGAGGTCTAAACCATCAGCTTTCACAGTGATGGCTAAAGATCTGTGATTGACTATTTTGTTTTTCAGTGTTTTCTTCTCACAGTGGAGTTGGGTTCCCTGTGTCCTGGGGCTTTGGTGGTATCAAAATGGCTGCAAGAATTTCCTCACTATCTATCTGAAAGAAATGCTGGTTTGCAGTGTAACAGATAAAATGTAGTCTGTAGCACACACACTCTGACTTTGTGTGCAAGCAGCCTGAAGAAGCAGAGGCATCTTCGGCTTTAACAATCGATCATCCTTGAGCAATTTGTGTCTCAGTTCAGGCTTCCTGTGGAGCTGAAAGGCCCCGTACTTCCATCCCTTGGAAGACCCTCTCCAGATCCATGGTCATCTGAGGATGAGCCAGCCTTCCCTTTTCACTTTGATGAAGCACACTGAGTATGGTGTGTTTGGGAAATTCCTTCCCGGTCTGTCTGTTGGAACCCTCCTCTCTGAAGCTGTCATCTATTACCCTTCTGGTTTAGCCACTTACTCAATTTCTAGTATTTTATTGATTGCTTTTAAGATTTTTTAATGGACTGGAGAGATGGCTCAGCGGTTAAGATCACTGACTGTTCTTCCGGAGGACCTGAGTTCAATTCCCAGCATCCACATGGCAGCTAACAACTGTCTGTAATTCCAAGATCTGACCTCCTCACATAGACATACATGCAGGCGAAACACCAATGTACATAAAACAAAAATAAATAAAATTTGAAAAAGAAAGATTGATTGATTGATTGAGACCAAGTTTTGCTATTTAGCCCAGAATGGCCTAGAATCCTGTATCTTCTTGCCTAAGTCTGTGGAGTTCTGGATTAGAAGAGTACCATACAGATCTGGCCCATTTTCCCATCTTTACGCATCTTAGGACTTCCAGTAATTCTGCTCCTCAATCCCGTATTTGCTCTGTACTGTAATTTCATCTTCTGGACTTTCTAGGTGAGTTGCTATTGTTCTTGTCTTGTGTATTCAGTACTTATGGATTCATTCAAACATTCACTGATTTGTTCATCTGGTGTCTGCTGTTATCAGAGCCCCATGTCTTGTAACAAGCTTCTCCCAGGAAGCCCTGCTCAAGGCTTTCTTGCTGGTCAGGTCCTGGCATGCCTTCTACCATGGCAGGCAGCTAGCTGTTTCCTCTCTTGCTTAGGAAGAAGGCCTTTCGTTTGTCTCTGCCTTCTACAGCTGCTTCTGCTGTCAGGCTAGGGATATTTGTAGGCAAATCCTTCCTTTTTGCTCTTTGACACTTTGAAATTTCTCAAGACATGTCAACACATGAACCTGATTTGATTTCTTCTATTTGGAGCTCAGTGTGCATCTGGAATATTTTATGATAATCTCATTTTCTGCAAGCTTTCCACCAGTGCAGCCCAAGGATGAGAAATGTGTACATATATTTACTTCTGTTAGAATCTTGAGCCTATCATTGACCCAGAAACACATGCTGAGCATGAAGAATTGCAGATCACAGGCATAGGCTAAGACAATGGTGAGGAAGTCCACATGTCAACATTTTCAGGCAGTCCCTGGGATCCAGTCCATGAGTGTGAACATGACAGGAAAGTCCTCTATCACTGAGACTTCTCCCCAGCCAGTTATGACAAAGGTTATATTAACTCCTGTGAAGGAGGCTCATGCGTTTAGAGCAAGTTCCAGAACTGGGTACTGGCAGATCAAACTAAAAATCAGTGTCATACTAAAGTTCCAGATCACCAAACCAGAAATAAATTATTTTCCAACCTTTGGAGAAATCAGGGAAAAGAAAGGTCACCAATTTTTCCATGCAGACAAGTTTCAAATGGCATGACAATAAAAGTCCTTCTTACCCCCAAATGCAAACTGGTGTTACCTGGTTATTGTTATTATTTTTAATTGTTATTAAATTAAACATAAGAAAATGTGTTTTGTCTTCTTGTCCACACAAGGAAATTAACTTTGAAATGACCAATCTACTCTTTGATCTCTGTTCCTGCTTCTTTACCTTCTCTGTCTATTTATACTGAACCTCTTACTGGGTGAGGTAGCCCATGCCTTTAATCCCTACACTCAAAGGCAGGCAATTAAGTTTCTGTGAGTTCGAGGCCAGCCTGGCCTACAAAGCTAGTTCCAGGACAGCCAGGGCTGTTACATAGAGAAAGTCTGTCTTGAAAAAGAGTCAGAAAACCAAAATGATTCCCTCTTGCTCAGCTCATTTTAGGAAGGTGTAACATGAATTCTAGGTCTTATTAAATAAAACTCAAAGCCAGGTATTGGGGAAAAGGCTGGAATATCAGAGAGAGAAAACAGACCACAGTCAATTCTCACCCAGCTGTCTTCCAAAGTCCTCAGCCTGGTTTGTCACTTCTATAGAATAAATCTACACCTGCCTTAAATACCTTCTTTGCCCAGTTGTTTCACTTCTGGGTTCAACCCTGTGTCATATTCTAAAGTTAAGATTAAAGGTAGTTAGGCTTGAACTCCCAGAAACACAGAAAGATCTGTCTCTGGAGTTATGGGATTAAAGGCGTAGGTCACCACTCTGGTCTTTTCCATGCTAAGATTAAAGGCGTGAGTTACCACTCTGTGACCCTTGACTGTGGGTGTATCTGTTCTCTGATATTCCAGACTGGTTTTATTAAATATGTTACCACAGGAAGGTGCTGTGGTGGTTTGAATAAGCATGCCTTCCTCCCATAGGTTCAAATCTTTGAATGTTTAATTCCCAGTTGACTGACTGTTTAGGAAGGATTAGGAAGTATGGCTTTATTGAAGGAGGTATATCCTTGGGGGTGGGGTGGGGGTGGTCGTAGGCTTTGAGATTTCAAAAGCCCACCCCAGACCTAGTCTTGCTAGCTACCTGCCTGGAGTATCCAGGTGGATCAGATGTAAGCTATCAGCTCCTGCTCCAGCACCAAGCCTGCTTGCTGCCACCCTCCCCACCATGATGGCCATAGCCTAACCTCTGAAGTTCTAAGCAAGCCCCCATTAAAATGCTTTATTAGTTGCCTTGGTCATGGTGTCTCTTCACAGCAATAGGACACTGACCAAGACAGGTATGTTTCCCATTCAAATAAAGGCGGTGAAGATCTGGTATATGTCTGCTTTCATTATATCCTGTGATACCCCAATTGTTCTGAAAACGTTTTTTTCTCTTTCTCTTTTACATCCTTTAGATCAGAAAAAGACTCTCTCATCTAGAATATGGGCAAGAGCCCCAGGTTGGTTGGCATCTCCCATCATAGATATTTATGGACGAAATATTTTATTCCAGCAACAGTTAGCTGTATTTTTTTAAAAAAAATTATTACACTTACTATTTAATTTTACGTTATTTATGTGGGAGGGGTGTTTTTTTCCAGAGCACACCTGTTGAGGTCAGAAGAGAGTTTATAAGCGCTGATTTTCTCCTTCTAAGAGGTAGGTCCCCGGGATCTAACTTACGTCATCAAGTTCAGCCCTGAGTACCTTTAACTGCAAAGCCATCCCACCAATCAATCCCTCACATCTCCTTTTGTTTGGATAGTTACAGGTTCAAGTAGAGTAAAGTTTAAAAGAAAAATCCAGGAAACTTTCTGGAGCTAAATATCAGATACATGTTATTTCATTTATATTTTGGTGTTGGTGATTGGACCCAGGGCCTCACACATGCTACAAGCACGCTATATCACAGAACCCTGATCCAGCCTTGTCATTATATTTTAGGGATTCCTAGGTGTTACAGAGGCAACCCTCTTTTGGAAGGGATTAAAATGAGTAGTCTGGCCTAGTGTACAAATCTACCTTAAACTCACTGTTTTGATTTGGTTTATACATATTTGGATGGAATTCACTATAAACATGGATCTGGCAATTGTTTGCTAATGGGGATATTTTGAGGTTTTTCTTGTTAAGGCCAAATAAATGTTGCCTTAGGGTATGTGACTTTCTTGTAGATTAATTGTAATGACTCAGATGAATGTTAAATGACTAACAAGGGGAAAAGCTGGCTCTGAATTTACAGAATGACACCAGGGGACAGCAGGAAGGTGTAGGAAAAAAGCCCTAGTTCACTTCCCAGTTTTGAAAGCTCATCAATTCCCAAGCTTGAAATTCCACTAATCTCTGAGCTCACCCCAGATCAGACATAAAATCTCACCAATCATCTCAGGCCACCCAGGAAAGCTGTGCTCCTTCCCAAGAAACACGATGTAAAGCCTGCCTCCTGCTCAGGTGTCCTGGTGTGTTCATGTCTGGCTTCGCTCCAAGCAGAGGCAGAGGCGGCCATCCTCTGCTGTCTCTCCTAGTAACACCCATATGAGGTTTGTTGCACAACATGACCGTGGTATTCCTTGGCTTCTGAAGGCTGGGATGTCTTGCCGTTCAGAGCCACAACAGAAGGGAACAAGGGGCAGTCTCAGGAACACAGTGGACATGGGAAAAGGAGGCTGGAGCTTTGCGGTGTCCTGCTTGAAGGGGTGAAAGTTTCCAGAGTTGACCAACAGGACAGTATTCCATGTGGCTCCTTTGGAAAAATCAACACAAATTGGCGATGCCCTCAGGGGTTAGCCTTAGCTGGGTTTGTGTAGGATGGCTGATACTGTCAACTCCACAGGAACTAGAGTCACTAAAGTCACAAACTTCTAGGCGTGTCTGTGAGGAGGCATTTCTAGATCAAGTTAAGAGAGATGGGAAGACTGGCCCAGCACCATTTCAAAGGCTGGCCTGTGTCCTGAATGGACTTGGAAGAGGAGCTGAGCAGCAGGATCCATTGCTCTCTGCTTCCTGACTGCAGATGCAATGTGATGCTTCTACATCTGTGCTGTCCTGCAACCAGGGACCCCCCTCCCTCAAACTTGAGTCAAAAATTACTTTTCTTTCTTTCTCTTCCTTCCTTCCTTCCTTCCTTCCTTCCTTCCTTCCTTCCTTCCTTCCTTCCTTTCTTTTTCCTTCAACACAGGGTTTCTCTGTGTAGCCTTGGCTGTCCTGGAATTCCTTATGTAGATCAGGCTGGCCTGTAACTCACAGAGATCTGTCTACCTCTACCTCATGAGTGCTGAGATTAAAGGAAGATGTCACCAATGTCCAACAAGAATTGCTTTCTTAAGATGCTTTTTTCCAGGTATTTTTTTTAAGATGTATTTATTATGTATACAGTACACAGAAGAGGGCACCAGATGTCATTATAGATGGTTATGAGCCACCATGTGGGTGCTGGGAATTGAACTCAGGACCTCTGGAAGAACAGTCAGTGCTCTTAACCTCTGAGCCATCTCTCCAGCCCCCTTTTCTAGGTATTTTTATTACAACAATATGAAGAGCAATAGAGAGCCATTAATGAATCATGGGAGAGCATAGCTGTAGCTTTCATGCAGTCCCAGTAGAAAGCTGGGCAGGAGGCAGGGAGCTGGGAGGGGAAAAAGACAGGAGATTCTCTCAGTCTCCCCAACAGCCCTGCACTGGACTGGAACCCACAGAACAACTAACCTCCCCCACCCCCAAGAGTCACCTTCTCAGTGAGAAAAGGAGTAGCATTGATCTGGAGAGGCGGACAGGCCCAGCATGGAGGGGACATTCACCGTAGGCTAAATATGAAAGATTAGTGGGGTGCAGGCAAACACAGAACAGTAGCATCCTTTAACTCTCTCCTATCTCTCACAGTCTTGCATGAACTTGGAAAAAGAGCTTCTGCTAAGGGTTTGAATGCCCTTTGAGTTTTAATGATGGCTCCAAAGCCACTGGGTTGACAGATTGTCTTCAGAGAATTTAAATGCTCTCTTCATTCCCATACATCCTCTACATACACTCCTCATTGAAAAGGTCAAAAGTTAAGCCTAACTCCTGGCAGTTCGCTCAGCATCATCCTAATGGCAATAGGAATGGCATTGACCAAGAAATCAAATGAGACAAAAGTTAGGGAAATATAGACTTTCGTTGTATTAAGTTTCTGGGCCCTACTTTCCGGACTAGCCCTGTGGCCTGGACCTGCAAACCATAGCCTGGCACTGCCACAGAAACACATAGATGCTTACATTAATTTTACACTGATTGACCTAGGGCTGAGGCATATAACTTGCTAACTCCTTCATCTTAACTCAACCTATCATTTTTTTTATCTTTTTTTTTTTAAATATATTTATTTTATGTGAATTGGTGTTTTGCCTGCATGTATAACTGTGTAAGGGTGTCAGATCTTGGTACTATAGACAGTTGTTAGCTGCCATGTGGGTGGTGGGAATAGAATTCAGGTCCTCTAGAAGAACAATCAGTGCTCTTAACCACTGAGCCATCTCTCCAGCCCAAGTCCATGATTCTTATCTTGTTTAGCCATGTGGCTTGGTACCTTTTCTCAGTAGCTTTTCAACTTCTTTCCTCTGCTTCTCCTCACATCTCTACAGCATCTCTCTAGTATCTCTGTGACATCTCTGTTACTCCTTCCTGTTCCCAGAGTTTTCTTAGTCTGGAAGCCCTGACCACACTTCCTGTCTGCCTTTAGCCAATCAGCTTTTTTATTAAAACAGTAGGTAGGACAATTATTTACAATGTAAAAACAGATTTCTACCACAGAGTTTTAGCAGTCTTGCCATTTTAAGCATGGGATCTCTTGATGGTTGGTTTTGCTGACTTCATACAATGTAGAATCAGCTGAGAAGGGAGTCTAAATGAAGGACTGTTAGAATGAAGTTGGCTGTGGACATGTTTGTAGAGAATTATTATGATTACATTAGCTGAGGTTGAAAGATCTGCCCACTTTGGGTGGCGCCATTCCCTAGTTAGGGACTCTCAGATTAAGAAAGGACAAAGTTGGGGCTGGAGAGATGGCTCAGCGGTTAAGAGCACCGTCTGCTCTTCCAGAGGACCCGGGTTCGATTCCCAGCACCCACATGGCAGCTAACAACTGTCTGTAGTTCCAGTTCCAGGCAAATACCAAGGCAAATAATTAAATAAATAAATAAAAGTGTTTTTTTTTAAAAAAAAGAAAGGACAAAGTTAGCAGAGTATAAACTTGCAAGCATTTATTCTGTTTCTATTTTGTTTTGTTGGAGAAAGGTCTCACTATGCATCTGTGGCTGTCCAGGGACTCACTATGTAGACCAGGCTGGTCTTGAACACAAAGATTTGTCTGCCTCTGCCTCCCAAGTGCTGGGACTAAAGTTATGTACATCACATTAGGCACATTTCTGTTCTTGACTGTAGAGGTGAGTAGTGGCTTCGGGTTCCTGCCACCATGACTTCTTCAAATGATGAACTATAACCTCGAACTGTGAGCCAAGTAAACTCTTTCTCTCCAAAGTCACTTATGTCAGAGTGCTTTATCAGAACAAGGGGGAAATAAACTAAGATAACATCACATTGGCAGTCCACCAATGCCTACTCTGCTCTGCATTTAGCTTCCTGCGTTTCCTTTCATTGGTGAAAAAGAGACAGGAAGAAATGAAGGATGATATAAACTTTTTGAATCATAAGTTAGAGCAAAACATTAATTTGTTTGTAATATTATGATATATTGTTACTTAATTTATAACTTTCAGTTTATTAAACTTTGCATATAAATTATGAATAAAATACCCATATATCTGTCAAAAAAATAAATGAAAGATGAATACATGTGTACATTAAACTTGTGAAATTCTGCTGGGAATGATGGTGTATGCCTTTAATGGAAGCACTAGGGAGGTAGGGCAGGTGGATCTCTGTGTCAATCTGGTTCACATACAGATCCAGGAGACTCAGAGCTATATAATAGAGAAACTTTGTCTAAGAGAAAAGGGGGAGGCTCTTGGGGGCTCTTTGATCACACTGTGAGTCCTGAGTTTGCATTTACTTAGATTAAATAAGATCATGATGAGGAAACCCACAGAGACTGTTGACCTAAGCTACTGGGAGCTGACTGACTCTGGATTGACAGCTGGGGAACCTACATGGGACTGAACTAGGCCCTCTGAATGTGGGTGACAGTTGTGTGACTTGGTCACTTTGTGGGAACAGTGGCAGTGGGACCAGAACTTATCCCTAGTGCATGAGCTGACTTTTTGGAGCCCATTCCCTATGGAGGGACACCTTGCTTAGCCTTGGTCCTGCCTCAACTTGATAGGCCAGACTTAGTTGACTCCCCATGGGAGGCCTTATCCCTCTCTGAAGAGTGAATGGGGGTGGGGTGAGGGTAAGTTGGAGGGTGATTGGGAGGAGGGGAGGGAGGGGAACTGTAGTTGGTAAGTAAAATGAAAAAAAAAAACTTTTAAATAAAAAAGATAATAATTTTTTTTTAAAAAAATTAACCTTGGGTCAGGAGGTTTAGTTGACAGAAAATAATCATAGAGCATCCGAGGGCAGAGATAGAGACACAGGAAGTAGTAGGAAGGGATTTGGAGTGCCAGCTTTTTTTTTTTTTTTTTTTTTTTTGGTTTGGTGAAACAGAAGCAGGGAACTTTTGGAAATGCCAGCAAGGCGAGAGTTCTACTCAGCCTCTCCGAGCTCACAGGTTTTCACCCCAGCCTTTGAGTCTTGAGTCTTATTTATAAATAGAATAATAGAGGTTTAGTTAAAGCCACATTTAGCAGCAGCGACAGGGCCAGTACCTGCAAGAACAGAATTTCCGGCAGCTACAGCCCGAGTCGCCAGGCCACTCTGGAGAAGCAATTGCTGGCTGAATAGCAGTGGATTAAGGCACAGCTACTGTGGCAAAGCTAAAACAACAGGGGTATGGATTGCTGATTATTTTACATTTGGAACCTTGAGAACTTAAACTCAGTCAAAGTATGCACTAGAGCCGACCTTTAATCATTTGTTGATTCAACAGTCCTGGCCTTGTAACTCTCCTCAGCATTTGGGGGTGGCATCACCCCTAGTGACTGTGTGCTCAGGGTTCACAGACAAGGCTGGGCTATTGTTCTTTTCAGACCGAGTATATAAAATCTGTTTTCTAGGCTGTGGGAACAGCCATTGATTAAAGCTATTTGTGAAGCTGTCACTCTTGTTCTGTGGTAATTCATTTCCTTTCTGTACCCACTTCTGATCATAAATCATAAGGTTAACATATCTACTCTTGTCATTTCTCAGCTAACTGTAAATATAATGTGGCCATTCTGGTATTTTCAAGAATCAGGAAAATCCTGAATGGCTGTGGCCACAGTAATGAGTGCACAAAACATTTGTTGAATAAATAAATCACCCAAGTGTTCTGTGACAGTCTTTTCCTGGGGAGATTTGACACACATATCTATTCACTTCAGCTAGGGAGTTCACAACAGACCAAAGCATGGATACCAGCAAAGTCCAACCTGGTGAACCAATGAGTTTTATTGGGGTTACTTACAGAAGTATGGATGAAGGGTTACTTACAGGGGCAGAAATGATTCAAAGACAGCTCTATCACCAGTGCCAACCCCGGCATGGGTGACAGTTCACAAAGCTGGGAACCTAGGGCACTCTGCACAGCTTGCAAGCAGATCAGCCAATTGCACAGTTCCTTTCCAAGGGATCTGGTTGGCATAAACTTCTTCCAGGCAGCTCAGCTCGTTTTTGTTCTTCCAGGCAAGTAGTCTGGAAGTTTTTGTTGTAGCTTGGCTTATCTGAGGGAGATGCTCCAGGATTATTGTTTACCTTTAAGAGGGAGGAGCTTAGTGAATCTTGTTGGTTTCAGGGACTTCCAGAAAGCTATTTGGAGTTGTTAACCTTCTGTCTTGAAGCTTTCCCTGCAGGAAGAAATGTTTTTATCTTGAGGAAACTGATACATAACATCAAGGTGTAAAAGGTATGGTGAGGGGCTGGAGAGATGGCTCAGCGGTTAAGAGCATCAGCTGCTCTCCCAGAGGACCCGGGTTCGATTCCCAGCACCCACATGGCAGCTAACAACTGTCTGTAGTTGCAGTTCCAGGCAAACACCAAGGCAAATAAATAAATAAATAAAAGTTTAAAAAAAAAAAAAGGTATGGTGATAATATGACTGAGAATTTAAAATGTTCCCAGCTTTGTGAACCCATAGGGGCTGTTAAAAAATTAAATGAATTGATACATGAAGATGTAATGTTACATGTTACTATTATACAGACATTGCACATTTCTAGTCTTCTAGAATAAACAAAAGATTGCAATCAGATCATTCCTCTGACAGCTGGTGTGCTGGGTGCCCTTGGAAAGTTTCTCATTCACTCTTTGATACTGTTTTTTATAAAGTGCAAATTGGAGGTGTTGATATTGTTATCTTCCTTACATGTATGGTTCCAGAAATGTTACAAAATGTTTTGTAAGTTTGTTTGTTGGTTAGTTTGTATTTTCTTTTTTCTTCTTTAGAGACAGGACTTCATACTGTAACTCACACTGACATAAGCTTATGCTGCCTAGGACTGTGGTGGAAATATTCTCTGTATGCTGAAAATAAAGGAGCTGTTTTGGCCTATGTGGAGCACCGTAGAAGTGGGTGGGGAAACAGAGGACAGACAGGTAGAAGGAGGGTGGAGTTAATCAGTTTCCATCTGACCCCCAAAGAAGAGCCATGGAAGGAATCTGGGTGAACCATGGGCTGGGCCATGTGGCAGATAAAATACTAGAAATGGGCTGAATTAAGATGAAAGAGCTAGCTAGTAATGTGCTTAAGACGTAGGCCAAACAGTATGAAGTTAATATAAGTGGCTGATTCATTTCTTTGGGGAAAAAGCTGCCATGGGCAAGGTCCTAACTTCTGGCCCAAACAGGGCCGGAAATCTTCTACAACAAAGGACCACCCTGTGCTCCTGACCCTCCGAATTCTGCCTCCTGAGAACTGGGATTATAGGCTTGTTCCAACATACCTAGCTTAAAATCTCTCATGTTGTGAAGTACAATTCAGAGGTGCATTTTTTTTTTTTTTTAATTTGGGTGATTGCTACACAACAGTCAATGGACAGACCATTTTCAGGGTACATGCTATTCCTCCAGGAGTGATGATAACATGCTTAAAAATACACACCTTTCAGGAAGGGTGTCAGTGCAGGGTAAGGGCATATATTTATTGAAGCTATGACTCATAGGAATGTGCCAGGCTGGAGCATTCTAGCCCCAGAGGCTGGCAGAATAAAATCTGTGGAAAGCTGTATTGTAAAAACCTGAAACCATGCTGGAAGACAACTCTTCCCAGGACACCTAATGGTAGTAACCCAGGAAGTTTGCATTCCCCACTGGGTATCATGGTAACAAGCCTGGACTGAGAGTCAGAAGCTAACTTAAAGGCCTAGCTGTGCTTTCTGACTATGTGGTCACAGGCAAGTCATTTCTTATCGCTTAGCTGGAAGAGAAGAACTATCAGCCACCCTGCAGGTCACGTAGGAGACTGAGACAAGTTTGTATATGTAATGTCACTGTGTAGACTGCAGAGTACTGGACAAATGCATATGTCAGTGTTCTTCCCAGACACTGAGGGAGATGTTCCAGTGTACAATGCACATCTCTTTCCCCACAGGGAGAGAAAGAAGGAGAGTTCACACTTACACCTGGGAATTCATAAACTAGGATAATTAGCTTCTAACTCACATAGGCCTGGCTGGCGGGGGGGGGGGGGCAACATAGCAACATATAGCTCTCATGGTTGTGTCTGTGTGTGAAAAATAGAGTTGTGAGGTAAGCCAAAGAGATTATTTTACCCTCAGGAAATAAGGTAAGAGGAAACCTAATGACAGCAAAGGCCTCACAGGGTGACCACAGTGTGGTGGTTTGGACAACTGGCCCCCAGGGGGAGTGGCACTGTTAGGAGGTGTGGCCTTGTTGGAAGAAGTGTGTCACTGTGGAGGTGGGCTTTGAGGTTTCATATATGCTCAAGCTACACCACTGAGATACTCTATTTCCTACTGCCTGCAAGATGTAGGACCCGCAGCTACTTCTCCAGCATCATGTCTGAAAGCATGGCATGCATTATCATCCTGTCCCATGATAATGGACTGAACCTCTGAACTGTAAGTGAGCCATCCCAATGAAATGTTTCCTCTGAAAGAGTTGCCGTAGTCATGGTGTCTCTTCACAGCAATAGAAACCCTCAGGCACATGGGAAATTGGACAAGTGGCTAGGAACTGTTTACTCAGAAAATGGGATTTCCAGGTGACTAGACTAGGGTCTATTCGGGCTGGTAGGTTGGGAGATTTCTGTACCATGGAACACTGGAGCAACCCCAATCCAGGGCCAGAGCTTCCGTGACTCACCCTGTTTCCCACATAGCCACAGAGCACCTTACTGACCACAGAGTGCCCCTGACTGTGGTGAAAGTGTTAGTTTTGTGAAATGGAGCTAAAGGGCAAAGATATTACTCTGGCAGGTAGTTTATCCCATACCTAACCTACATCTTAAGCCCTGTACTAGTTCACCTAACTAGTATAATTTGCTACAACTTTCTTTTGGTTTTTAATTGTGTGTGTGCGTGCATATGTGTGCCTGTGTGTGTGCAAGTGCTATCCAAAGCTAGTAGAGGCCACCAGACCCCATGCATCTGGAGTATATAAACCCCTATGGGGGCTGGTGAGCTGCATAACATGGGTGCTGGCAAACAAATTTAGGTCTTCTATTCGAGCAGTACGTATCTTAACTGCTGAGCTATCTTTCCAGCTCAGTTAACTCTATACTCTTACACAAACCTAAGAAGAAAATAAAAATCTGAGGTAGTTGTCACTCATTATTTATTCTTTTTTTTTTTTTTAAACAACTTTTTTTATTTATTTATTTGCCTTGGTGTTTTGCCTGGAACTGGAACTACAGACAGTTGTTAGCTGCCATGTGGGTGCTGGGAATTGAACCCGGGTCCTCTGGAAGAGAAGCTGGTGCTCTTAACCGCTGAGCCATCTCTCCAGCCCCTCATTATTTATTCTTGAGACAGTATGAGCAATACTAAGACAATCGTAGAAAGTCCAGGGGTAGATGTTAGAAATAAATTTGTATAGAAAGAGACCAACCATCTAGCTGAAGTATCTCCACAGGCAGTTTATTCTTGGTCAACATTAGCTGCTCACAAAAGCCAGGCCCAGGCTCCAGGCAGGATTGTGTGCTGATTTTCACCACACTCACACAGGTGGCTACTGGGATCTGACCTCGGCCTCCTGAGGTTGGCTAGCCTGATAAGGACCCCTGCATAGGAAATAAAAGGGGTGGGTTAGCCATGGAAACTCCTTAAGTATGCAGCAGGGCCTCTGTGCAAACTTTAGAAGGTTTACAAGGTGCAGGTGGGGTGGGGTAAAGAAAGACTTGAATTCTTTGAGAATAGCACATGTCTTGTGTTTCAGTGTTCAACTGAAAAGCCTAACATTTAATATTGCTTATGCTCTGACTCAGTTCTTCCCAAAAGGAAGGCTCCAAGCTGAGAAGGGACAAACTCCTCCAGAGCTGGACTCTGAAGCCCAGGAGAACAGAGGGGTATGAAGACCTGTCTGGGAGGTAAAGGTCTCCCCCTGTCCAGTCTTCACCTTTCCATCATTTCTCCTCAGAGACATTGACTGCTCCAGCCAAACCCTGCCTTCAGCCTCTCTGTCTCTCTCATGTATGCCACGGCTCTTATGTGAGGACACCACCTTTTTTTTATCCTAGAAGACAGAACTCAATCATTTTCTAACACTTCCCTATAACATCTGAAGAGAGTAAACTTAGCTTAAGAAATGCCATTTTGTATTCTAGTAGCCATAGAGATAAAATAGAGTTCAGTTCCACATTCCTGGCAGGGGCTTGCCCGGTTCTAGGAGAGAATGAGCTGGACACCTGGATGATCCAGGTGGGGTCCAGGACTAAAAGGAGTCTTCCATTTTAGATAACTATGCAGAACTAAAGCAGACAGAGCCCTGAGAAAGAGTCCCTCACCCAGTTCCCAGAGACTATTGCTAGAAACTGCTGTTCACAGAGGGGCAGCATGACCTAAGTTCCAACTGCAGAATCAATACCACCCTGACCCTGCCATCTGACTACCAAATGCTCTAGTCAAAATACACCACCATCATTCCTGGGCCCAGATTCAAGGAGAAAGTCCCCAGATTAGCTGTCAGTATACAGCCTTGCACTAGAGTAACCCCAAATTGTGGTTTTGCCCTTTAAAAGTGGCTGCTAAGCTCCCCTCAGGAGCCCTTCCTGATCTTGCTATGGCAAGAGCTGGACTGGGTCCCTGCCATGGCTTGTATTTACATCAATAAACCTTTTTGCTATTGCATTCTGCAACGTCCTTGTCTCTCCGGGGTCGTGACTTTGGGCATAACAAATCTAGGTGTGGTGATATATTGTATAATTAATAAAAATAGTCTGAAATATATCAGAGGACAGAGTCACTCACATGCCATGAAGGTCACGGAGTGGTGACCCACGCCTTTAATCCTAGCACTTGGGAGGCAGAGATCCTCCAGATTTCTGTGAGTTCAAGGCCTAACAGAGCCAGGGGGTGATGGTACCCACTTTAAATCCTAGCTCTAGGAATGCTGAACTAGGAAATAAGATAGCTGGTTGGAAAAATATGGCAGGAGAAGGTAGAAGTTCTTCCTTTTGCCTGTGTGCCCAGACAGTCTGAGGACTCATGGAGATAAAACCTACCCTGTTCGGCCTGAGGAACTGGCTGTGGTTTGTTCCCTGTCTCTCTGATATTACAGCTTTTCCCCCAATATTTGGCTCCAGGTTTTTATTATAATACTAAATATAATTCTGCAATATCTGGCACTCAACTTTTGGGGCACAAATTCTCGAAAAAACTGCACAGGTTGGAGCTAAATGTGGCCAGAGTCACCTCCCAGCAGGTTTTCTGTTTACAGTTAGTCCAGCCTTAAGCAGAGCCCACCACACGGGTTCTTCTCCACCATCACCTGGGGGAGTTTTTGGGATAGCAACTTCCTTCTCCTGGTGGGTTGTGGCTTTTTTTCCCTGGACCCCTCCTTGGGCTGCTACCACACTAGAAAGCTGCCGCGCTTCACAGTCATCTGAATTGTCATTGACACCAAGTTTGGTGAATCAATTGGGATTTCTTTTTTTTTTTTTTTTTTTTTTTTTTTTTTTTTTTTTTTTTTTTTTTTACTTTATTTATTTATTATTTATTTGCCTTGGTGTTTGCCTGGAACTGGAACTACAGACAGTTGTTAGCTGCCATGTGGGTGCTGGGAATCGAACCCGGGTCCCCTGGAAGAGCAGACGGTGCTCTTAACCGCTGAGCCATCTCTCCAGCCCCTCAATTGGGATTTCTTAAAACAAGGAATTCAAGTCAGAGAGGTCCCTCCCACACATTAAAAAAAATGGAAATAGTATTATGATGGAAGGTATTTGGTCTTTGTTTGATAATACTCTAGATTGTATAAAAATGGAACCATTAAAGAGAGGATAATTAATATAAATGGGATTATTGAAATATCTATTATAAATATTATTTGATTATTTGTTTTATCATTAAAAACTTAGTTACTATGAGTGCCAAGATAGAAGTCTTAGAAAAGCTTGTTAAAACATATCACAGAGATATTCAGACCCACACAGATGAATTTAAAGAAGAACAATCTCAATATTGCCTTATAAGGTTACAGAGAAATAGCTTAAGGCTTTTAAAGAGCCAGCCTTAATATATCTAGTAACCTTACAGAAACTGCCAAATGATAGAAATTATGCAAGAGAAGAATGGACTCCTGTGCAAATGTTAGATTTAAGGAGATTCAGGGAAGCAACAGTTACATATAGCATGCACTCACCATTTGTAAAACAAATGTTAAATTCCTAGTTAACTTGTAATAAAATTATCTCTAAAGACTGGACAGATATAATTACAGCAGTGTTAGAGCTGGCTGATTACAGTGGAGGACCTGGTGGAAGCATGAAGCTAAAATCATAGAACAATACAGTAGAGCTAGAGGCATAAAATATCCCAAGACCAACTTCTTGGGGAGGGAGATTATCCTAATATAGATGGACAATCCTCATATGATAACCACACCCTGGATTTATGCCAAATGGCAGCCTTGAGTGCATGGGAAAGAATTGAAAAAGTAGGAAAGAAAACAGAATCTTTTACAAAAGGGATCCAAGGGCCAAAAGAAACCTTTACAGATTTCTTACAAAGATTGACTTCAGTGGGAAATAGAATGTACCAGATTCAGAAGCTAGAAGAATAATAATTGAATCTCTGGCTTTTAAAAATGATAACTCACAATGCAAAAGGATAATTAGGCCATTAAAGGTGAGATTAGCACCCTTGGAAGATTGGATCTGGGATACAATGAATTTGAAATCTTATGACTATGATGATAATTGGGTAGGAGAGGTTATTTCTGGAGGTTAAAAAAAATCAAAAAATCAAAAGTTAGAGTTGTGGAAAGGAAGATCACCTAAAAAATGACAGTAAAGAAGGAGTTAACAGAAACAATATTTTTGCTAAGAATAACCCCCAGAGAACACACCTACCTCCTGGAGTATGCAGAAGGTGTGGCAAAGTGCAGATCAAAAAGGACATACAGGGCAACCTTGCCTTTGGGAAATGCCCTGAGGGAGCTCTCCCAGGTCTCTGTAACAAATTCAGTTCAGTCCTATCCTGTTACCTTGGAGGAGATGCCTTCCCAGAGCAATTAAAGAACCTAATGCCTATAATAAAATGCTTATTGCTGGGCTAAAGAGATGGCTCAGAGGTTAAGAGCACTGATTGTTCTTCCGAAGGACCTGAATTCGATTCCCAGCATCCACTTGGCAGCCAACAACTGTCTGTAATTCCAAGTTTACACCTTTACACAGTTATACATGCAGGCAAAACACCAATTCACATAAAATAAAAATAAATACTAAAAATACTTATTGCTTTGGATGATTTTAAAAAAGCTACAGAAGAAAGAACAAAAAAAAATCAGAAAAAAAACCAAAATCGAAAAAAATTAGAAAGAAAACCTCCCCAAAGTTAGGGTGTGTGTGTGGGGAAGGGTTTAACTTGTTCCAGCAGGTGAGGAAAAGCTATTGATACCATCAAAATTAATAAAGACTCAATTCAAACAGGTGAAACTTCTTGATAAGGAGAAATTATGGCTCATCCACTGTTACGACAATTCTATAAATTTTAAGTAAAACTCAACAAACAAGGGTCTGGGTAGGGTTCTGTCTTTATCTTTACAGAATAGAAATACCCATCTTTAACAAGTCATAAGACCTTGGACATCTAGCTATCTAAAGCAGAAGGAAAGACTATGCAGAAAAAATTTACAAGCAAAGAAACATCGGACCTATTGGTACCAATATACTCTACAGAGAAAAATCTCCCTTCCTAACATCTGTATCTTTTGACTTCTAAAAAAGCTTAAAGTCCCAGTTCAATTGAAAATTAAAGCTGGCTTTGGAGTTGGAGTGTGGATCTCTCCTCCTCTAAATTCAAGCATGCTTATTAAAAGAAAATGCATTATCTCTGTATCATATCAAAAGAGCCACCTGATATGGGACAGAAGAATGACTAAAATTAAGAGACTATTCTATTTCTACTAATCTTATATATAAATTTATATCAAAATTTGTAGGAATAATATATATGTTTTAAACATTTTGTTGTGATATTAAAGTTCATATAAAATACTAATTACAGGAAAAGAGCTTTATCTAGCTTCCTATACATTGTTTTGGGTTCGAGTTTCTTATCAGTTTTTTGCAGTGAACCGTGATGATTCCTAATTGTGACCATTGAAGTCTCCAAAAGGAAGATGACTTCACATGGACTATGACAAAGCTGCTAGGCTGACAAACACCAACCAGAGATCAGCTTTGGACTGCAAACTGCTCAGGACAATTTTAAGGTGGCTAGCTGAGATGAACCAGCTTCACAGTCTACTCTAGCCAGGACTGGAGACAGCTCCGCTCTTTCCCATTATGCAGAGACTGGACAACAAATGATACAGTTACTTATTTCAGGACTTGACAATTAACAAAAATCTTTCATTTCAGAATCCTGTAAGGATGCTGTCACCCTCAGACAGCAGGAAATAAATTTAAGAACACAACATCCATATTCCCAAGGGGTTGAGTGAATGGTTTTTGGTCTTTCAATGGCTTATGAATAATTGTCAGTAGATAGGAAGATTGTTTACAAATTGCTATTTGTAATAGTTAAACAAAAAACAGCTGAACAAAGGAGATAAGATTCAGGGTTCTTTGAAATAGAAAATAAAAAGGGGATATAGATATGATAGGATAAAAGGGTAGATTATTGAATCTTTTTTAAAGCAACTACTAATTTAAATAATTTACATTGTATATTATATACAAATTACACAATTTTGATACAAAGTTGAGATTAATTTTGTTACTGTATATATATTTTTACTCTTGCTTAAGGTATTATACCTATACTATTTATCTAACAATGGAACACAAATTGCTAGTCCTTGAAAATTATTATTACCAACTAATTAGAATATAAGGAAATACAAGTTAATAGTCATTACAATCAAACTTACAGTCATATTAGACATGTTTTCAAGGTCACGGAGATACATTTTAGACAGGTCATCTCCAAACACTTCAGAGATCTACAGAATATAGCATTTAATATATTGTAATAACGTAAGTTCTTTTTATTTTTATGACAGTTGAGACATGTCTGCTCCTGGCAGTACAATCTACTTCAGAGAGGATGATGAGCACTGAAGAATCTCCATCGGAAGTTTACTTTCTTTGTGGCAAAAGTTAGCCACTGGCCAATAAAGTGTTCTTGTCTCCACTATTGACAGTGTGGTGTATGAAATGGACAAGGCCGGGGCTGGAGAGATGGCTCAGCGGTTAGGAGCGCCGTCTGCTTCTTCCAGAGGACCAGGGTTCGATTCCCAGCACCCACATGGCAGCTCACAACTGTCTGTGGTTCCAGTTCCAGGAAAACACCAAGGCAAATAATTAAATAAACAAATAAAAAAAAAAGTTAAAAAAAAAAAAAAAAAAAAAAAAGAAATGGACAAGGCCTTGCTAGGTCTTTAAAAATATCCTTTATCACAGATAAGTCTGTCAGATATGCTAGGCCTGTAGGCTGAAGATGGATGCTCTGATGCTGCAGAGGAACCTTGGGTGAATGTCCAGGCAGCCAGCTGTTTCTGTAATTTTTCACAACTTTTAGAAGTCACCTGCCTGTACTTCCTGTTTACTTAATATTATTTCCTTTTTACGTCTCTGAGGGAGGTGAAGATGAGATAGTTATATGTATAGTTTCCATACTTACAGTTTCAGGAAAGAAACTTACTAAGAGATATAAAGTGTTTAGGTCTGAGGGACTAAGATGGTTTTCAGTTGGTATCACAAGTTAGAAAGTAAATTAGCTACAATTTCTTGAATTCACAAAAATAAGATAAATAATGGAATATTTTCTTTGAATTTGTCAATTGTTAATGGGTAGACATTAATGATGTAATTATTCCTTGTTTATATTGTATATAGTTATTGTACCTATTGTATATAGTTTGTATTGTAGTTATAACCTTTTTATTTTTGACACAAAAGGGGATGTGTGGTGATACAATGTATAATTAATAAAAATAGCCTGAAATATCAGAGGAAACAGTCACCCATAGATACAAGCCATGAAGGTCAGCCAAGCCTTTAATCCCAGCACTTGGGAATAGAGATCCTCTGGATATCTCTGAGTTCAAGGCCAAGCAGAGCCAGGAGGTGGTGGTACCCACTTTTAATCCTAGCTCTAGGGATGTTGAAGGAGGAAGTAAAATAGCTAGATGGGGAAGAAATAGAAGGTAGGAGAAGCCAGAAGTTCTTCCTTTTGCTGCCCAGTTAGTCTGAGACTCCTGGAGACAGGACCTACCCTGTCTGGCCGAGGAGTTGGCTGGGTGAGAACTGGCTGTGGTTTGTTCCCTGTCTCTCTGATATTCCAGCTTTTCCCAATATCTGGCTCCAGGTTTTTATTATAATACCAAATAGAATTTATGTGATACCTAAGCAGGTGAAACTGTTGTTTCTATCAATCAAAAGTGGACTAGCTCTGGCTATATTATAAGGTTCAATTATATTCTCTGTATTCTATTGCCTGGGACTCACTTGTTTGCACTTGGTAGTACTTCTCATTAATGGAATTTAAGCCATCAAGCTTCCTTCTTTTTCTTCTCCTCCCCTTCCTCCCTCCCTCCCTCTCCTTCCTCTCTTACCTCCACAGAACATGAAATCCCGAGAGCAGGACCAGTATTGCCATTCTTTGCATCTCTAGCTTTTAGCACACTGCCTGGTGCATGGCGGGAGCTCAATGCCTGCTTAATAAATGCTTGGACTTGGAACACACTCCATCAATATGTGGCACTAGTCAAGCCTTTTCACCTCTAAGGCCAGGTCATACGGCTGGCAATATGGCTCTGTGGGTAAGCTCTTGTGCAAGCTTAAGATTTTTTTTAAAAAAAAGATTTATTCATTATGTGTATAGTATACAGAAGAGGGTACCAGTTGTCATCATAGATGGTTGTGAGCCACCGTGTGGGTGCTGGGAATTGAACTCAGAACCTCTGGAAGAACAGTCAGTGCTCTTAACCTCTGAGCCATCTCTCCAGCCTCCACATACATAAGATTTTAAGTTCTCCAGTACCCAGAACAGGCCTTTAACCCCAGCACTGGGGACCCAGAGACAGGTGGAACCTGGGAACTTTCTGATGGGGCAGTATAGCTCAAAGAGTGAGTTCTAGGTTTAGTGAGAGACCCTACCTCAGAAAATGAGATGGAGGGGCCTTGGGAGATGGCTCAGAAGTTAACAGTACATACTGTTCTTGGGGGTCTGAGGCCTTCTTCTGACCTCTGGGTACTCACACATGTGGCATTCACTCATTAGGACGAATACACACACACACACACACACACATACACACACACACACACACACACACACACAGAGAGAGAGAGAGAGAGAGAGAGAGAGAGAGAGAGAGAGAGAGAGAGAACTAAAAATAAGTATTAAAAAATTTAAAAATATGTGAAGTTATAGAGTAAGATGTGTATTAACAACTTTTGGCCTTCACATGTGCCTACACAATGAGGAGACCCACACACCTATACATGAACACACAAACATGAACACATACAAATAGCCAAGTTGTGGGGACATACTAGGCCCGTATGTAAGCCTAGCTGCCCACCAGAATCAGCTGCAGACTGCATTAAAAACACAGATTCTGGGCTGAAGAGATGGCTCAGTGGTTAGGAGCACTGACTGTTCTTCCGGAGGACCTGAGTTTGATTCCCAGCATCCACATGGCAGCTAACAACTGTCTGTAATTCCAAGATCTGACACTTTTACACAGTTATACATGCAGGCAAAACACCAATTCACATAAAATTAAAAAATAAATATTAAAAACAAAACAAATACAGATTCCACCTATGTCAGTAGACTCCTGCAGCAGGGAGGGGCCCTGGAATACCTGGTATCATTTCAAGTTTTTAGTAGCCCCAGACAAGCCTATTCTTGGTAATCTCCACATTCCATGAAGCCACATGGGAAGGCCAACATGTGTGCTGTTCCCTGCCAGGTTCCAGTCCCCACATAATGCCTAGTACATGGCACAGTAGTGAGTAGATGCTAACCCATCTTGTAAGTCATTACTATGTTTGAGGCACTTGCAGCTGCCAAGGTCTGTAATGGAGCCTAGAGAAATTGTACATGACCTCGAGAATCCTCGATAGGCTACTAGGCCCCCTAGCCTGAGAGCTGGGTCTGTTAGGGCAGCATGTCACAGCCATGTGTTACTGGGCAGGTCAACTCCTGAGCCTCCGGTTCTTCTGTGGATTGGGACATGGGGTTAAATGACCACCAGGGTCCTATAGGTCTTGACCCTTCTTAAATGGCTACCACTTCCTGTGTGATTTTAGCCAGATGTCTTATAAGCACTTTTTGTTGAGGTGTCTGTAACCCTCTTATCAAAGGACTGGCAGTCCTGAGGGACAGGGCTCTGAATGAAGACTTACACTCAAAGCCAAAACAAAGAGAAAGGTAAACAGAAGAGAAGGAAACAAAAACCCAATGAGAAGATAGTTAGGACAGTTAACTAAAGATGGGGTGTGTGGCCTGTGCCCTTAATCTCAGCACTCAAAATGCAGAAGGTGGCAGAGTCCAAGACCAGCCTGATCTACAGAGTGAGTTCCATGACAGAAAGGGATACACAGAGAACATCTGTCTCAAAAAACAAAACAAAATATGAAAAAAGGCTAATTAAGCCCGCTTAATTAAAAGTTATGCATTACAATATGAACTCAAAACAGAGTGAAAGTAATACATCAAACAACTATTTTTCCTTTTTAAAATCAACAAATTCATTGAGCTGTGATTCATAAACCATGCAATTAGCCACCTTAAAATGCAGAGTTGAGTGTCTTATGGAACTTTCAGTTTAGAGTGTACTCCACTGTCATCACCATCTAATTCCAAGGTCTCTCTATGTAGCCCGTGCTGGCCTAGAACTTGCTATATAGATCAGTCTGTTCTTGAACTGACAGGCCAGCCAGTCTTCCAAATTCTGGGATTAAAAGGTGTGTGCCACCACATTTGATCTATACTGGAATGTTTTTTTCTGTGCTCTAAGATAATAGTCTTCAACCCCTGGAAGGTGGTGCACAAAGGCCAGACCTAGAGTATGGCCATCCCATGCTGAACAAGCCCAACCTAGCAGAATGACAGCAGGTCACCGGAGGGCAGCCTTGCTCCGGTTTCCTCCCTCTGCTTCCCGCCCACTGTGACTTGTGCGTACCCACCCACTCCCCAGGCAATGCCAACATGGACAAGCACTTCTGAACTTCTGAACTAGGAACCAACAGAAACTTTCCTTCCTTTCAAGTTAATACTCAGTCATTTAAGTGACAGGAAGCTGCTTAGCATGACTGCCACTCCCCTGAATGCACACTTACTACCAGGCACACTTCTTCATCTCAAAGCCACTAATCCTCTTCCTAGCACGAGGAATTTGTTTTTGCTGGACATTGCAGAGTAATGGAATCATATTATTCCACTGTCTATTTCTTTCACTTATGTTGGTGTAGTTCTGAGGGGCTTCTAAACCTTTGGTTGGAAAAGCTAGTCTCTCCCCCCTCCCTTACCCCTCCTTCCCTCCCTCCCCTTTTCTTCTTCCTTCACACCTCTCTTGCTTCCTTTTTTGGGGGGGACTCCCACATCCTAGACAACTGTTCTACCACTGTGACTCAACTTCTATGCCCACCCTTTTGATTGTAGTCATCCTGGTAGATAAAAAATAGTATCTTATTGGAGAGGTAATTTGCATTAATTTCAGTATCAATAATGTTGAACATTTTTCATGAGTTTATTGGCCATTTGTAAATGTTCTTTCAAGAAGTGTCCAGGCCAATGACAGAATCTACCTCAAAATCAAGGCCCACACCACCAGAGAATGACACATAAAGTTGGTCTCTGTACACAGGACACACACACACACACACACACACACACACACACACACACACTCACTCACTCTTGCTCAAGCTCAAACTCCTGGGCTCAAGAGACACTCCTGTCTCAGCTCTGGTGAGTGCATCACCCTGCCTCTTAAAAGGCTTTCATAAATATCCTTGAGTGATTATGGCAACTCCCTTCTGTTCATCGTTTTCTAAAGTCCTTTTCATAAATGGTGTTAAAACTGTGCAGCTGGTTTTTTGCTTCCTATGTTGGTTTCTCTCCTTTACTTTATGAATTTAAGTTACATTGGCTAATTATTCATAGATCAAATCTAACCTATATTTATGGAATGAGATCCTTGCTATTTATTGTTGAGTTTTATTTGCTCATATTTGTTGATTTTTGCATACATGTTTATGCAATCTTTTTCTTCTAATAACTGCCAGATTTTTATAACAAGGACATGCTGCTAATCTCATGAAGCTAACTGGGTGGTATTTAAGTGGTTCCTTTTCTCTCCACTTACCAGAAGAATTTATGTAATATTGACATAAATTTCTTCTTTCTTTCTTTTTTTTTTACTTTATTTATTTATTTATTTGCCTTGGTGTTTGCCTGGAACTGGAACTACAGACAGTTGTTAGCTGCCATGTGGGTGCTGGGAATCGAACCCGGGTCCTCTGGAAGAGCAGACGGTGCTCTTAATCGCTGAGCCGTCTCTCCAGCCCCTTCTTTCTTTTTTATAAAAGTTTTAGAGACAGTTTCTCCGTGTAACTCTGGCTGACCTCAAATTCACTCTGTAGACCAGAACAAGTATGTAGACAGGCATGCCTCTGCCTCCCAAGAGTTGGAATTAAAGGTTTGTGCCATCACCACCCAGCTGAGACCCTGTTTCAAAAAATAAAACATTTTAAGACTTAGCCTTTCAACTTTTGTCATATTGATCAATGTATTTTTGTATTGTTCTTCCCCATTTCCTGGGGGTTGAATCTAGGTCCTTTCCCACTAAGTTGCCCATGATGGCTCTGAGCTCATTCCACAACCCAGACAGGCCTTGAACTTGAGTCTTCTGGCCTGATCTCATTAGCATCCTGGACAGCCTGTCTCTGTCTCTCTCTGCAATGTTGGTGATCCAGTGCAAGGTCTTCTATGTAAAGGGTGGGGACTCCACCACTGAGCTCAAGCCCTGCTGCTTTCTTCAGTCAGTGTGCAGTACATATACCTAACATTTTGCCATTGCTGTCTTCTTTTATTTTAGTTGGGGAGAGGGGGGATTTTTAAGGCTGTCCTGGAGTCCCAGGCTCCACAGCTGAGACTACAGGTAGGCACCACTATGCCAGGCTACTTTCTCTCTCTCTCTCTCTCTCTCTCTCTCTCTCTCTCTCTCTCTTTCTTTCCACAAGGTTTTACTGTTACCCTGGCTGGGCTGGAACTGTCTATGTAGACAGGCTGGCCTTGAACTGAAGGCATGTGTAACTACACCTAGTCATTATTTCTTGGTGTCTCTCTGAGCTTACACTGAAAATACTTTTCTTTTACCCAAAGAATGAATACCCCTTCATTAAAAAAAATATGTATTTATTTCATTTTCATTTACTTATTTGTGTGTGTGTATATATATGTGTATGTGGACCCTCTGAGGCCAGAGGAAAATGTGGAATCCTCTGAACTTGAGTTATAGGAAATGGTGCTGACTGATGTACATGCTGGGAACCTTGTTGATGCAGCACACTTCTCTCTCTTGGGCTGGCTCCACTCCCTGTTAGCAGCGGTCCTTGGCAGGTGTCCCACCACTCTGGCATTTCCAACATCTTAGGGTCTTCAACACAATCCAGGCTTCACCTTCACAGCTTCATGCAATGGCAGTGTGCTAGTCTGAATAAGAATGGTGCCCACAGCCTCCTTCGTCACCAGGAAATGGAACTCTTTGAAGTGGTGTCTCTGGGACTCCAAGCACGGATACCCCAGATACATGGCTGGCCTTAGTGGCTTTTCTTAGCCACAGAGGGAACTTCCACAACACCTTTCTTGTATTCTTGACTCTAAATCCAGAGCCACATGGTCAAATCTGCCATGCCCTGCTGCTTGATGGTGCTGGAATCTGTTCCTTTCTTTCCGTTATATTTGCATCAGCTTTTTGATTATTGATGATTATTATCCCTTCATGCTTAAGTTTTTCTTTAATTCCTTCTCTCAAGTTGGAAACTTACTTAGGAGGGGTCTTGCTCCGAGGTCATCAACCCCTTTATTCTATTTAGTGTCAGGCTCTTAAGAAATCTCCTTGAGCACAGATTTAGCTTCATTATACTTCTTGGTGCTCCTTTCCTCCTCACACTGTATGTTTCGTATTTCTCTGTCTTTTTCCTTATCCTTATAGACATGCATATGAGTGATTACTAAAAAACCATAGTTGCCAGTATCAGGCTGACTTGAAATCTCCTTTGGCAACATCATAAACACAAACTCTTTAACTTCAGGCAGATGTTTAAGACAGGGGTAAAAAGCAGCCACAATCACATTTAGAATGGTCTCCAGGACTCACTAATATTCTTCCCCTCTAAACCTTCTTGAGCTGAACTCCTAACTTTTAAACTTGCCCTCAGCATGGTCTCCCATGCTTCTACCAGGATGACTCATTAAACCCTGCTTAAAGCATCCTACCACTTTTCTAGCCCAAAGTCTTCATTCCACTAACAAGCAACATGGTCAGGCCTTCACAGCAACACCCCACTCCTGGTTCCAACTTCTGTCTTAGTCACTGTTCAACTGCTGGGAAGAGACACCATGACCAAGGTAACTCTTACTCTTATAAAAGAAAGCAATTAATTGGGGGGGGGTTGCGTACAGTTTAGAGGACAGTCCATTATCATCATGGCAGAGAGTATGGCAGCATGCATACAGACATGGTGCTAGCCAAGAGTTCCAGTATTCTGATGCATAAGCAGCAAGTGCAGGTGGGGACACACATGGACAGAGAGAGAGAAAGATAGAGACATAGACACAGACAGAACTGAATGGTCCTGGCATGCCTACCCCTACTGGCACACTTCCTTTAATAAGGGCTTCTAATCCTTTTAAAGAGTTCTACTTCCTTACTTCCTGGTAATTAAGCATCAAATATATGAGCCAATTGGGACCATTCTTATCCAAACCACCACACAGCCATTCCCTATCTTATTTCTTCATGTGATATATGATTATAACTCCATGCCTTTACTGTCCCCTTCCCAGATGAAAATTCTCCTTAATTTATATCATAGGGGTTGGGAGAGGGGCAGTGCCAGGAAGGTTACCTATCAAGATCACTTAGGTAGTTTGTTAAGTGAGGAAACTGAGCTTCAGGTCTTAGGTACAGAAAAGTAGGAGTGGATAAATCAATCTAGAAGCATAATGAAAAGGTAAGAAGGGCAGGTTTGGATGAAAGATACATGGCAGAGCAGAGGGGCAGGGTGTGAGCCCTGTTCAGGAACAAATCTGAAACAGTCATATCGTATTTGCTCAAGGGATCATTGAAAAGTTCTGCTTATGACTTTTCTGAGTTCACTTGGCTGGAACCATGTCCTCTTTTATCAGCACCCTCATTGCATTCATCATGCCTATTTTTTTTAGATTGGTTTTATAGTCCCTGTTCCCTCTAAATAACTATTAGACAGCAGCTGTGATACAGTGTGAACAATGGAATTGGTCAGAACAACTGGGTTTTAGTGTGAGCCTCAGCACTTATCTGAGGTGTTTCGGCTCTGGGGTCCTCATATATTGCAACAAGGACATTCTTTACCTCACAGTGTGATTTGCATATTATAAGACATCAAGTATGTAGTAAAACATAGAGAGCACATGACATACTAAAATTATGTCTACGAACTGCTCTGTGATTGACACATCTTTTTGCTTGACATACAGTATTCAGACCCTGTTGTAACAAAATGCCATGACAGGGCAAATAATTAAGGTCACTTTCTGTTAAGTAGCAGAAACAGGATCCAAATTCCACTTTGTCTGGCTCTAGAACCAGCAGTGTCTATCACACGGATTTGAAGGAAAAAAAAGTATTAGTCATAGGCTGTTTAGGCAGTTTAAGTGGCCTTCAAACCACTATTGATTGACTGAAACAGGGTTTTACTGTGTGGTTCTAATTGGCCTGGGACTCTTAGACCACGCAGGCTGGCCTCTGTTGTCTGAGTGCCGGAACAAAAGGTGTGCATCACTCACTGCCTGGCCAAAAACACCTTAGTCTAACCTAGGTGAATGTTGGAGCTGAAAATTTACTCAAGTGTTACTCATCAGTCTCAAGGAGTACCCAATCAATCTTGATTTATGATTTTCACCGTATTTTCAAAAGAACTCCCTAATCTAAAAAGCATGAAGAGAAGAAAACATATACAGACTGGAGGAGAGGTTTTCAGTTTTTTCCTCGAAAGAGGCAATCAATATTTTTAATGAATCACAGAAAACTTTAAGAGAGAATTTGTCCTGGTTCCATGGAAACAACAACAAACCAACGGAGAGATTCCAGAAGTTGGGGTTGTGATACCCCAGATCACAAGAAATTCTTCCTACAACAGGTGCATATCATTTTGCATTAAAATGCACTAAAAAAATCGCGAATAATAGGAAATTGGTTGAAATTTCCATACTTTGTGCAGTTGCACGATGGTACTGGTGGTGAAATAGTTTAATGATAAAAGCAGCTAGCTACAAAGTCACTTCCAGGACCCTACGATCAGGTTTTGCTAAGGCTCTTACGTAACTGCCGTATGAAGTCTCCCACCTCTCGTTCCTTCGGGTAACTTTCTCCTAAATATAACTGCATCTGGAGAAGGAGCAGCTACAGCCGACCATGCGGGTACACACAACCATCAGGGATCCGGGCGAAAAGACACCCGGGGCGCGTGCCCTCTCGCCCAGCTTCCCAAGCACGTGCTCCCCGGAACACGCCAGCCCCGCCCCAGGGGGCCGGGCTCGCGGCCCAGCGCACCAATAGGAGAGCGCCTTACAGCACCGTGGCCCCACGACGTTAAGCCGCCCAATCGCTGCGGCCCGGCCGCCCGTTTCCCGGAGCCCCGCCCCCCGCGCCGGGCCCCGCCCCCGCGGCCCCGCCCTCCGCCCCTCCCCCGCCGATCGGCGCCCAGCTTGCGAGCCGGAGAAACTGGGGCAGAAGTGAAGATGGCGGCGGCGGCGCTGGCGGCGGCGGTTCGTCGCCAGTGACGCGCGCTGCGGGCTGCTGTCCCTCCCCGCGTCCGCCGCGTCCGCCGCGTCCGCCCCGGGAGCCCTCCACCCGCAGCGCTCCGGGCCGCCGTCGTCCGTGCGCGCCGTGGCTGGCCGAGCGGGTGGCGCGTTGATCCGCCCTCCCGCCTGCCGCGCCGGCCCGCCGGGCCGCGGACACACGCTCGGCGGGGAGGCGGCGGGCCCTGCGCGCTCGCGGCCCTCCGTTTGGGGACCGGGAGGAGAAGAAGGAGGAGGTGGAGGAGGAGGAGGAGGCGCTGGCGGCGGCCGTGGGCTCCGCGGACGGGAAAGGGCTCGGGGGATCGGACGAGAGCGGGAGCGGCTCGTCCCCCGGAGCGGGGCGCGCAGGCGGCACCATGACGTCCATCCATTTCGTGGTCCACCCGCTGCCGGGCACCGAGGACCAGCTCAATGACAGGTAATGGGGCGGCGGCGGGGGAGGGGCGCCTCCCTCCCTCCCTCCTGCCCTCCCCTCCCCCACGGCCGCGCCGGGGGCCCTACCGCCCCCTGGAGGCTCGGTGCGGGCCAAACTTGGGAGCCCCGGGGCCGCGGGGCGGGGACGGGCGCGTTGTGGACGCGGCTGCGGTGTAGACTGCCTAGCGCGCAGCCTGCCCCCCCCTCCCCCTCCCGCGAGGAGCCTCGTTGAAGTCGGCGGAGCCGGGGGCACCGGGCCCATGCCCGAGGAATCCATATTAGTCAAAGTTGAATTGAGACAGACAATGCGGATGGGGGATGGTGGAGGTAGAAAAGAGAGGGAAGAGGAGCGCCGGGCTCGGGGGGCTCCCGCGAGCCGAGCCTCGGCCCTCCCGGGGGCTGGGCATCCCCGGGGAGGCGGGGAGGGGCGATTCCCGGCAGACTGTGGGCTGGGAGGGGGAAGGAGGGAAGGAGGGAGCGCCATGATTATTGTTATTATTATTAGATTTGAGCCCCTGCAGTGAGGTTGGCTGCCCCGGGGTGTGGGGGGGTGAAGTCTGGCTGGGGGTGGGGAAGTGGATTGGATTCCCTTTGCCTCCTTTCGAAATGGTGCCTGCCAAACTCCTGCACCCGGGCCCCTGTGGTGAGAGCCTTTTTGTTTCCTTTTTCATTCTAATGATAGTGTTTTCTCGAGCTGTAATTTGACAGCTGAAAACTGTGCGTAGAGTGTCAAAGGAAAACTCCACGGGTTGCAGTTCGCAATGCTGCCTTCCCTAACACGCTGTAAATTTCTGGGTTGGGTTTGCTACCAGCAGAGGAGAAATTTTGCTTTAAAATTAAAAAAAAAAAATCTCATAAAGCTGTTTTGATTTGGATTCGTCTCCATGGCTCGGCCACTGTGCCTTGGCAGTTTAGGATATTGAGTTGCAGGGCCACAGGCTCACTGGGACCTAAGATAAAGCAGAAAAAGTTCCTGTACTGTTGCAAAGGCGACTCGAAGGTTGAGGGAGGCCTCCATTAAAGCGTGTCTTGGGATCTAGGACTCAGATCTAATGATGGGCCAAATGTTTACAGGTCAGAAAGTGGGGCGTTTTAAGCTTCCTGAGTGCAGCCTTGTTGGCCCATGTTTCTTTTGCTTGTGGAAAGCCATCGTTTTTCAAGTTTGGAAACTAGGTGTAATTTTTGTTAAATGACTGCATGACTTAAGTTGCATGACGCCCAGTTTGTCATGCGCTTCCCGGAGAGAGGAAGAGGCCTAACGTGCTCTTGGCCTCTCATGTGTCAGTGTGTGCTCGGTGAGCCGGCAGCTTTTAGATCCTGGGCAGGCAGTCTAGTTTCTGTCATTGGGTGCAGATTTGTCTAATCTTTAGCCATATTGTTTAACTACATGTTTGTGGAATTCAAATGCCTTTTGAAAAGATTAACTACTTGGAGTTGTCTTAGAGCTCTTTAAATATGGCAACAACCTTTAAGCTATTTAAACATTTTGTTATAGGATCCTTATTCTGACTTGATTGCCTTAGAAGTATTTATTTACAGCTTCAACGTCAGATTTTTTTTTTTTTTTTTTTAACTTAGAACCAGGCTAGTAGTGAAGATAGCTCTGCTGCCATTCAGAAGCATGTTGGTCATATTTGGGCCATTTGTCCTGTAACTTAGAAAGTGGCACCAGGGAAGGGGGGCATGTTTTTGTGTCATTGACTTTATGTACTAAGAACTTTAAATAGACTAGTCGGTTGAATATGCCTGTCCAAACCCTTGTCTTGGTGTTGGAGACTTATATTTACTATTTATTTATTCAGACAGGAGTCTGGCTGGCCTGCAGTTTGCTGTGAGTCTGATGATGACCTTGCACTTCTAATTCTCCACTTTGCACTTCCCTAGCGTTGTGATTACAGGCCTGAGCCACCACGCCCAGTTTACACAGGGCTAGAACCCTTAGTGCTTGCTAGACAGATGCTCTGCCAACTGTGCATGCTGCATCTCCTGTGTGTGCTGGGCATTTGATTCACTTTTAGTGTTCCTTTTACTTTCAGCTGTTTGAGAAATTTACACACGGTTTTTTTTTTTAAGCTGCTTTATTTTTTTCCAGTCTCAGCTTTGTTTTTGACTCTTCTAAAGTCCATGTACTGTATTAAAAATATTTAGATATTTGTGACTTTTTGCTGTCTTGTCTGTCTAGATAGCACTCTGTGATGTGGTCTCTGTGTTGCACAAGAGAGCTTGAATTCTGTCTCTCTGCCTTAGCCTGCCTCCTGGGTGCTGATACTACAGGTGCGTGCAGCAACACCTGGGGATGAGTTTTTAACCTTGTCATTATTTTCAGGGTCTATATAAGGGCCTGTATTATATATCTGTACCATGTGTGTATTTGGTGCAGAAGATTAAAATAAGGTGTCAGATCCCTGAGACTGGAGATTTTATAGGTGGTTGTGAGCTGCTGGATGTGGGTGATGGGTATGGAATTCATATCCTTCTTCATAAAGAGCAGCAAATGTTATTAGCTGCTAAGCCATCTTTCTAGCTCCCTGGTGTGAGTTTCTTATGAGGTGTGGGAAAGACAGGTGACTTTGAGTTATATAACATGTTCACTTAGGTGCTAGATAAAAGAAAAGCTAGGAAAGTGCCCTGGGTAATGCTGTGGAGACCTGCTGGGTTGCTTCCCTGTCTCTTGCTGAAGTAGCTGCTTTGTAACAGAAGATGGAATACATTCTATTGAATGTCATTCTGAGATGGGTTGCACACCCACCAACAGACCCACCCCTCCCTAGCTCTCCAGTGAGGATCTTGTTCTAGTCCCTCCCTGTTTCCCAGTGTCTCAGACAACAGAGCAACTGCTCTCTCTCTCTGAGCTTCTGAAGCTCAGGGCTGAGGGAAGAAAGAGCTGGAAGTGCTCTGCTGCCAATCGCTGGAAATGCCCGAGAAGTGAGTTGTGTTCCTCACAGAGAGGCGGGGGGAAAAAAAAGATTTATGGCATGACCCTAGAGAGATGTCTGCACAATGAGCCACAGTAGAAATGTGGGTACCCTGACTTTAGTGTTTGCAACACAGTTACCACTGTGCCAGGTATCCCAAGTCTTAGCACAGACACCTGCCCTAGAGGTGTTGTGTTTTTCACTCACTGCTAGAAATTTATTCTTCAAAATTTATGTCTTATGTAAAAATAGAAGAAACAAGTTTTCTCTGATTTATTTATTTATTTTTTAACATTTTAGAATTTGGACATGAGTATGCCACAGTATGGGTATGGATGTGAGAGACAACTCGCTGCTACCCTTTGGGTCCTGGGGATGAGATTTAGGTTGGCTGGTCTGGCAGCAAGGGTCTTTACCCAGCGAAACATCTTGCTGGTCCAACAAAATGTTTTTAAGTGATTATTAAAAAATATTGTGTACATGTGTATAGAATACGTGCGTGGGTGTGCAAATGTGAGTTCCATACCATGTGTGGAGGTTCAGAGGTCAACTTTTAGGATTGTTCTCCACTTGTGTGGGTTCCAGGGATCAAATTGAGGCCATCAGGTTCACCCAGTGAGCATATGCTGAGTCATGTCATCAGCCCCCTCCCAACAAGATTTTATGTAGTTCATACTTATATTTGGCAGATAATTTCTTTGGGGTAAGTTGATTTCAATTTTATAGAACAGAATTATTGGAAGAATCTTTAGTCAGCCAGATTTTGGTGTCCCAGAGTTCTGCCAGCTCCCCACACCTCTCTCCAGATGACTTTTTTTTGATCAGAGAGCTGGCTTTCTTAACCCTTTCTTTCCTCTTGTGAGGTAAGGAAAGGTCTTTTTAAGCAATGTGAATATGGCATGGGTTGTCCTCAAATTACTCCTTAGGTACAATTTGGTTATAATACAATCATTTTATTATATGGGATTCTTGAGTGTTGCCTTTTTGCGTTAAAATGTGTTGTGTAATCAGTCATAATCCGGCTTGGTGGTCACATCACTAGGATTTTTCTCTAATTGCCTCTCCCCCAGGATACTGGACAAGTACAAGATAAAATAGACAAGAATTTGAAACTGGTAGGCTGAGTACTGGCCTCAAGGTCAGGGAGGAACAGTTGATATAGTGAATGAGAAACACAAGTATTAAATGGTAGTCTGGAAAATATGAAGAGATGACTTCTGATTGTTTTTGTATGTGCTGCTTGGTGTTCATGCCACAGTGCAAGAGCTCAGCTCATCCTCGAATGCCCTCCCTCCCACAATTTACTCCTCTTTCCTTCTGCAGAGTGCTAGGGAATTGACCCTAGGAGCCTCACCTCCAGGCCCTGGGTATATCACATTGTTAGTGTAAGTGAGAAACAGTACGGGAACGGTGGCTCCTGCTAGGAGCCACTTGAGCTTGAGAGAGTGAGGCCCTAATTGCTGCAAGTTTGAGGCCAGCCTAGTCTAATTTTGCGGTCCAGTGAGAACCCTGCCTTACTCTTAGTCCCAAGATGACCATTTCAGCTGACAGCAGTTTTACCTTTGGGGGATACCTGGCAGTACCCACAGGCCCTTTAGTGCTCAGTACTGGAGTCTCGCCTGCAGGCATGCTAAGCACATGCTCCTAAATTGGACTCTGAGCCAGGACATTGCTACTGCCTAAAGTGCCTATAGGTCAGAGGCTCCTAGATTCTGGTAAGAACCAGACTGTTCCCCACAGTCAGGAATTATCAAATTCAAAATGTCAGCTTTGTGAGGGGAGAAACCTGGCCCAAAATTATCTTTAGTATAGATTAAAAAACCAGGTTCTTAAGTGAGTTTTAAAACATGATTGAAATTAAAGTCAAAGTCAGTCCTTTGGTAAATAGGCATAGTTCAAGTTCTGTGAAGACCATATGTAGCTACGTTAGTTCCATTTAGGACAATGCAGATATGCGGTCCATCAGAGAGTAAGTGTTGAGAATTAAGGATTGACTAAATGCAACAAGGACTGTTGGGTTTTGGTCTTTGCATTCTGAGCAGAATCCAAAGGTATGGAAAGGCAATTACACAGGGCCGAGCAAAGGTTGTGGTGGGCTGGGGTTATAATTATTAATTAAAGTGCCTAAAATTTCAGTGGTCCTTGCCCCAAGGCCCACCAAAAACAACACCCAAGTGTTAGGCCATGTGGAATAGAGCATCACATAATTTGCAGGAAATTTCACTGACTACTGAGATTGTCATCCAAAAATGATACTAGAAACACTGGTGGAAAAGGCAGTCATGCGTATGTAATAGATGGATTAAAGGCAGTTGCTTAAGATTGGAAACCATGTGACTAGCTTAACAAGAAGTTAAAAAGACAAATGGGCGGATGAGTTTACAAGTCAAGTAGTTACTAAGTCAGAGACCTAGGCACAGACAGTAGCACACTAGTGAAAGAAGTGTGCTGTCACCGGTACAGCAGAGTGAGCCAGCAGAGGGAGGGAGACCAGGGTTTGCCCTTCATAGTAGTGGTATTTAGGGACCAGGCTCAAAAGGGAGACAGAGTCTCATTATACAACCTTGGCTGGCTTGATGCTCACAGAGATCCCCCTGCTTCTGCTTTCTGAGTCCTTGGATTAAAGGCATGAGCCACCTTGGGGTGGGGGTGGGGGTGGGGCGGGGGCTCTAAACACCTTCTTTGTTTGAGACAGAGTATCAGTATAGTATGTATGTCTTTCCCTCTGGCCTTTAGCACTCCCTTCTTAATCCAGAGGGCTAGGATTACGCGTGCACACCACCAAAAATGGACAGTTCACTTCTGTCTCACATTCAGTAGGTGACCTTGAATTTATACTATCTTGCCTCTAGATTCCCCAGAGGTCGTAGGCATAAAAGGTGTACGCCACTGTACCGAGACTCCTTGTGCCTACCCAGGATTTCCTTGTGCATCGAGCCACGCACTCTCCAGCCTTCTCCCGTCTCTCAGGCATGTCCAACTTGTTGACATTGCAGTATGCCATACACAACAGTCATCTATGGAGTCACCCTTCAAAACTGCAATCACGTTACCAAAAGTAGGGGACAAAGCGATGGCTCAGTGGTTAGGAACATGCACTGCTCTTGTGGAGAGGACCTGAGTTCTTAGCACACATGCAGCAGTCCTGTTCCAGCTACACAGGGACCCACTCCTGGATACTGAGGCCACTGCACCCAAGTGCACAGACATAGGCATGCAGGTTGTTGTTTTTCTTTTTTTTTTTTTTTTTTTTTTTTTGTTTAACAATAATAAAATAAATCTTTAGGCAGTCTCAATGTTTTTAAAAGTTAAGTTTAATTTTGTGTTGAATCTCATTCATAGCTATTGGGGCCCACAAGCACAGAGTATACACACATACACACACATGTGCACATATATACATACACAGTTACCACTTTTTTGTTCTTATTTGACTTGATGCCTTGTCATTCTGATCATATGGAACCTTTAAACCTAAAATTCATTAGTGCCAAAATATGTTCAGATTTTTCTGTTGTCCCTATGAGTGATAATTTTGATAATTCTATTTAATAAATTAGTTGGGTCCTAATATGTTAGAAATAAGTTGACATTCTTTTTTTGTTAAATTGAAATTTTTATTTTATGTATGTTTTGCCTACTTATATGTCTGTGCATCCATACATGGAAGAAGGCATGGGATTCTCCAGAACTGGAGTTACAACCAGTTGTTGGGGCCAAAACTAACAAGAACAGCAAGATCGGCCAGTGGTTAAGAGCACTGACTACGCCTTTACAGGACCCGGGATTCAATCCTCGCACCCACAGGACAGCTCACCCCTCTGTATCTCCAGTTCCAGGGCTTCTGACACCCTCTCATAGACATACATGCAGGCAAAACACCAATGAACATAAAATTTAAAAAGCTGGGTGGTGTTGGCACGTACCTTTAATCCTAGCATCCAGGAGGCAGAGGCAGACTGATCTCTGAGTTTGAGGCCAGCCTGGTCTATAGAGAGAGTTCCAGGCCTGCCAGGGCTACACAGAGAAACCTTGTCTCCACCTCCCCCACCCCCCAAAAAAAACCCAGAAAGAACAAGGGAACTCTTTACTAGTTTTTGAGACAGTCTCCTATGTAGCCCTGGCCCAGAACTGCCATGTAGGCAGGCTGTCATTGACTTCAGAGAGATCTGCTTGCCTCAGCCTCCCCAGTGCCGGGATTAAAGAAAGGTGTGCACCTGACCTCAAGAGAAAACACCTTTACACTTAACCTTTAAGAAAGGGTGTGGGGCACAGAGGGTGTAACCCTTAAACTCTAACCCGCCTCAGCCTCCTGCTGCCTGGCTCACAGTTCTGAGACACCTGCCCTTTCAGTGCTGTCATCTGCCCTTTCAGTGCTGAGGATGGAACTTGGTGCTCCTGAGTGCTCAACCCCACCGCTTGCTCGCTGGCACTGCAGCTTGTTTGCCAGGGAGGGCATTTTACCCCCGGCAGTCTGTAATTGTGATGTGACAGAACTGCTGGGCAGAGTCCGGGAAGACCATGATCTCCTGTGGGAATCCACCCAGGAGTAAGATGGGGAAAGTTAATATTTAGAGGTGAGAGTATTAAATAAGCCCTTAGAAATTATTCTTTAATAAGGCATTTCATGTTTTATTCTTGCCAATTGAGCAAACTCTGACTGCTATTGTACTGTTTGCATTCTTGCTGTGATAAGAAAGCAGAGGCATCTAGTGCTGTCTCACTTGTAGGTGTAATTTATTACAAGGCAAAAACGCCACATTCAGTTTCAGATGGTGTAGTTCATGATAATGAAATATCTTCTACTTATTGTTTTTTGTTTTTATTTTGAGACAGTCTCACTGTGTAACCCTAGCTGGCCTGGTACTCTATGTAGATCAGGCTGGCCTCAAGTGTATAGAGATCCACCTGCCTGCTCACATGTCCTGAGTGCTGGGTTAAAGTCACCCCCAGCCTTTTGTCGTCTCTTTGGAGTTCCATTTTACATGTGGAGTAACTCGCCGTTTGACATGTTCACTGGGGATTTTGAACACAGCCTAAAGTTGAGAGTGCTTTCCCAGTTAGATGGGGAACATCCCATTACTCTAAGTGTACCTGCTGCTGCCAGTCTGTCCTCCCAGTCTCTTCTCCTTTGAAGGATATTCTTTGTGTTGACTTTTTTTTTTTTTGCATAAAAATGGAGTCTTGAGCCTGTGCTATTTCAGCAGAAGTTGCCGATTCCCAGCCCCCACCCACACAGCGCTCTTTACCTCTAGTTCGACAGGAGCCAATGCCCTCTTCTTGCCTCCTTAAGCACTAGGCATAAACCCAGTGCACAGACACACATACTGGCAAAACATACCTAAACGTTAAATTATACACTTGGATACAGACATTAGATAGAGTTCCATTGACTGCAATAATTGTGCTTTAGATTGCAGTTTACAAAACTGAGTGAGTCACTAAGTATTTTTTTCTCTGTTTGGTCCATAGTTTGTGCGGTACAGGATCAAAAGTATCGAGAGCCCACTCATTTTGAGAAATCGCCTCTGCTCCAGTATGAGCTGCACTTTGAGAATTAAGTTAGCAGCTGTTCCCTCTCTTCACTGGAACTAATACACCAAATTTAAGGTAGACTTGGTGGCTGAGGCAGCGAAATTGCCATGGTTTTAGGCTATTGGCAAAACCTTCCTGTACACAAACTGCCCAGGAAACCTTAACCAAACAAAAATGAGCACTGCAAACCAACCCCCAGGCCTACTAGTCACCAGGTGCCTGGAGCGTCTGGGATGAGCTGCATTAGCCTCTCCAGAACTCTTCTTTAAGATGATGGTAGAAATTCCTCTTTTCTTTTCTTTTGTTTGGGTGATCACCTGCCTGCACTTGCTGGGACTTGAGAAGAGGGTGTTGGATTTTGTAAGTCTTAAGGAGAAAGTTAAATTTGAGATCAGGAAGTTCATTTGATGGAGAAAGATAAGGAAGGAGAGACTGTGGCGGGATATTTTAGTATTGTGGAGGATTGAAAGGCTCTGGGGGAAGGAGTGTCAGCTTATAGCTGATCAGTTTTCTACCTTATTGGCTTTGCTTTTTGGACCAGTGTAATTTGTGTTGGGTGTGCTAGTCAGACTTTTGGGGCCTAGGCTAATTTGGTGAGATCCTGTTCTGTCTGCTCCGCCCCCCAGCAGAAGTCACTTAAACTTGTTTACTTATTGCTCTGTGTCATTATCTGTGGCTAGAAGTCTTAAAGAAACACCAAGTGCATTCTCCACTGTGGCCTAGTCTGGTTTAAGCACCTCCTTTGGAATCTAGGGTTTTACACAAGCAAGGCATACATTCCACTCTTACTCTTTCCCACCCCACCCCCCCTTTTTTTGAGACAGGATTTCTCTGTATATATAGCCTTGGCTGTCCTGAAACTCATTCTGTAGACCAGTCAAGCTTGAACTTGAGATCTGCCTGCCTCTGTGGCCTCTTGAATGCTGGGATTAAAGGTGTCAGCCCCCACCTTTCCACCATACTTTTTCTTAATGTTTGTACTTTTGGTGTTTAAAATTAACTTTTTTATCTTAAGAAACACATTGAACCCCCCCTCCCCCAATAAATTGATTCTTTTGCCAGTTGTTCTGGTGAGTACATTGGGGTTAGTCATTGAGGAAGAGGGGGTGCTTTGGTTTCTGTGGACAGGATGACTTTTCTTTGGGAGAAATGTAGGAACATTTTGCCTTTATAATAAACTCAGATTGCTGCAACAGGATCTTCCAGAGTAGCTGTGGTTTGGCACAGCTTGAGTGTGCAGGGTATTGCTTCTCCCCCTCTTGAGACTGACTCTCAGTCTTATTATGTAGACCAGGCTGGCCTCAGTTTCAGAGAAATTTGCCTTCCTCCACTTAAAGCTCCACTACACCCCATTTTTTGGGGGTGGGGAGGTGGGGTGTTTTTGTGACCTCTGCTTCAGGAAATGTGAAAATCCTTTTCAGTTTCCATGAAGATGTAGTCTTCCTTTTACAAACTATAGTCATTATTTTATTTTATTTTGGTTGTGGTTTGTAAAGATAGGATCTTGCTATGTAGTCCAGGCTAGCCTCAAACCCTCCATCCTCTTCCCTCAGCCTCCCTGTTGCTGGATTGCAGGACATTTTGTGTTTATTAGTTATTATTGTTGAGCTGAGCTTGCTGTATAATAACTTAGGCTAGCCTAGAACTCAGAGATTTGCCTTTGCCTGCCTCCAGAGTGCTCTCCTGATAATCAGAATTTTAATTGTAGTTCAGAGCTCTTCCTATATATAGATAGTGTTTTGTTTGCAAACAATATAGAAGTGGTTGCTGCTTCCTCGTGCGTTGACACCATTCTGGAAGAGTGTAGATGGTCGATGGCAAGGGCAGTGAGGATGCCTGGGCTGTGCTGTCTGCTTGCTTTTCTGTTCTCTCGCTCCCAGTGGACATTGGCTTGACATCCTTGACAGGTGCTGCAGACAAAAATGGCATGCATAGAGATATGTAAATGAGACCAAGGATCATCTGACTCTCATTATTACTTAGTTTCAATTAGTGTTTTGTGAATAGTACATCAGGGTTATGTGCTATCTTTTTTTTTTTTTTTTTTTTTTTTTAAAAACTTTATTTATTTATTTGCCTTGGTGTTTGCCTGGAACTGGAACTACAGACAGTTGTTAGCTGCCATGTGGGTGCTGGGAATCGAACCCGGGTCCTCTGGAAGAGCAGACGGTGCTCTCAACCGCTGAGCCATCTCTCCAGCCCCTATGTGCTATCTTTTAAGGACTGTAGAACTGCCCATTATACTTTGTTTCCTGAGGCCCCAAGGAGAGGTGAAATAGTCAGAAATCCATCTCCCAATTGCTATGCATCTATTTGATTTGCCTCTCTCCCTCTTGGGACTGAGTCTCAATCTTATATAGACCAGACTGGCCTCAGCTTCAGAGAAGTTTGCCTTCCTCCACCTAAAGCCCTGCTGCACTACACCGAACTTTTTGTTTTGTTTTGTTTTTTAAAAGACAATGTCGGGGCTGGAGAGATGGCTCAACGGTTAAGAACACCGTCTGCTTTTCCAGAGGACCCGGGTTCGATTCCCAGCACCCACATGGCAGCTAACAACTGTCTGTAGTTCCAGTTCCAGGCAAACACCAAGGCAAATAAATAAATAAATAAAGTTTAAGGAAAAAAAAAAAAAAGACAATGTCTTCACTATGTAGCCTCAAACATGAGATCTTCCTTCCTCAGTGAGGCCCCAAGAGGCAGAGGTAGGTGAATCTGAGTTCAAGGCCAGGCTAGTTCCAGGACAGCCCAGGCTACACAAAGAAACCCTTGTCAACCCTGAAAAGAGAAGAGAAGAGATCCTTCCTCCTTAGTCTGGAGTGCTGGAGTGTTGAAATTAGTTGACAGTGCAGAGCAGGCCCTGCATTAACTCTGTTAGCTTCCCTTTTGGATGTATGCACGGAACAGTAGTATAGCTGCAGATGCTATTTCCTATTAGCATTTTCACACACTGTGTGTGAGTACAGGTGTTTGAAGTAATGTTTTTACAGTAGGAGCTTGTCGTTTAATTTAGCAGGGTTATGGGGCTCTGCTGCATGTCAGCTCCAGTTCTGGATTTTGGAAGTGGAGCTTAGCTCATGGGCTGATAGCCAGACCTAATGTGAGCAGCTTTGCTGAAGGAGTTAGTTGTTGAGGAAGGTTGTTGTCTGGAGACTTGTTGAGAATGCACTGGCTGGCTGGCTGGCCCGCCCAGTGAGTAGGTGGCAGGTCGCTTAGGGCTTGATGGAGGAGCTGTATGGACTGCAGGAGCAGGGCATTGAAAAGAACCGAGCGTTTTCTAGGCACCGGTGACAGCTCCACAGTCAGGGAGTGAAAAAAGAGATGATATTAGCTGGACTCTGAGGCAGAGGCAGGTGATCTCTTTAGTTCAAGTTCAGCCAGGGCTGTGTAGAGAGACTGTCTTACATAAAAACAGGGAATATTGAGGACCAATGATGGGCCAGCGGGTCAAGTGTTTGCTGTGAAAGCTGATGACTGCATTTACTCCTTGGGACCCGTGGTAGGACGAGAGAACCCCCTTCTCTGAAAGCCTTCATGCACCTGCTGCTATGGCACCCAGGCACTACACGTGCAACAATAAGTTTAAAAAAATTAAAAAGTGAGCAAAATGTTACCATGAAATCTTGTAGCCTGGTTGGCATTAAACTCACTGTGACTCTTGTTCCTGAGTGCTGGGAGGGTGGGCGTGAGGCTCTTACTTACTGTTGTTTTGTTTGTTTTGTGTGACAGTCTCTATTATGTATCTCTGGCTTTCTTGGACCTTCCTATGTAGACCAGGCTGGCCTTTTAAGCTCACAGAGAACCATTTACTTGCCTCTGCCTTTTGAGTGCTAGATTAAAGGCATGCACCATCACACCTGGCCTATTTATTTATTTATTCATCAGCCTTTTTATTTTTTAAAGGCTTGTAAGTTTCCACCCCTTCTCTGAACAGTTTTTTTAAAAAAAGATTTATTTATTAATGTATTTTATGTATACACCAGGAGAAGGAATCTGATCCCACTACAATCAGATGATTGTAAGCCACTGTGTGGTTACTGGGAATTGAACTCAGGAAGAGTAGTCAAGTGCTCTTAACCACTGAACCATCTCCCAGCTCCCTCTTTTATTTTAAGGCCTTAGGTATTCTGGGCTGGGGTGGGTTCAGACTCATTATGTAGTAGTATTCCTGATACTACTGCCTCTATTTTTCAGCATGTATCATTATGCCCAGTTTATGTGGTTTTGGGGAAGGAACTTTCTGCATGTTACGCAGCTTGAGACCCATAGCTTTATCTGATTTTTAGAAAAAAATGAATTTATTATTTCAATTAAAATAATATATTCTTATTATTTGTGTGTGGTGGTAGAAGGTGTATGTAGCGATTAGAGGACAGCTGTGGAGTCCATTGGCTCTCACCTCCCACTTTGGTGCGAGTTGGGTTCTTTTGGTTCTTTTGATTGGGTTCTGGAGCTAATGCAGCAAGTGTTGTGTTTTTTTCTTTACCATCTCAACAGTCTTTCTCTGTATGAAATGGAGAAGACATTTTCAACCCCTGATCCTTCTCTCTGTGGCTCTGTCACTTTGGTGATAATGATTTCTGTATTGATGTTCTCCAGTCTGGTCTAGCATGTCAACAGTAGATTGTAATCCCAGCCCTAAGGAGGCTGAGACTTGGGCTGGGATCAGATCTTCTCTTTTATAAACAAACAAACAAACAAACAGATGTTTCCAGTGTTCAGCTGTGAACATTTCCAAACATGCAGACAGATTCTAAAGTAATGGAGAGTCTTTGATACTCAGATGCTCAGTTCCATATCTGCCGTGTTTTCAGAGTGTGCACATACGTTAGCACTTCACTAAGCTGTTGGAGAGTTACAGTCGCCATACATCAACTCCCATATGGGGATCTTTTTTCTCTACAGCTACTTTGCTATTTTTATACCTTAGAATTAAAAAATGATAGTCATCCAGTAAACAGCATATGTTTACATTTCTCTTCTTGCCTTATAATGTCTGTTTTCAAAACACAATTTTTCATTTGAATTTTTTTTTTAAACTTTTATTTATTTATTTGCCTTGGTGTTTGCCTGGAACTGAACTACAGACAGTTGTTAGCTGCCATGTGGGTGCTGGGAACTGAACCCGGGTCCTCTGGAAGAGCAGACGGTGCTCTTAACCGCTGAGCCATCTCTCCAGCCCCCTCATTTGAATTTTTATAGTGGATACATTTTTACAAAAATATTTGTATATTTTTCTCTTTAGTACCATATATAGTTGTTCTATACTCAAGCCATTTACCTTTTTATTTTCTGGAGACAGGGTTTCACAGTGGATACTCAGATCATGTGCACCTCCCACCCCATGCTCTGATTAAAAGTATGTGGGTCTACCATTCTGTTTCTAAATCACCGCCTTTGCAGTTTGGTTTGCTGGTCAGTGTTGTGTTGGTCACCAGGTGTGGTGAGGAGGCTTTTGCTGCTCTTTGAGGAATGGGTTTATTTTGAGCAAAGATTTATTCTTTAGTTGAGTTTGTGGTTGAATGAATCTGAAAAGATTTTTTTTTTTTTTGAGTAAATGTATAAGGAAGTTCACAAGTGTAGATTAATGCAAAAGTTTCTTTTGCTTTGTTTTGGCAGTGCATGGATCTTGCCAAGAGCCTCCTGTACCTTTGGCAAGTATTGTGCTATGGATACTGAGCCCCACCCTATCAGTCCCAGGCTTTGTTTTGAATGTAGTTCAATTACAGGAAGATGTCCAAAGCATCACTTAGGCTTTCTTTGTAGGCAGTGGAAACAAGGCCAGAGGAAATACCCAACTCCTCTTTGATCATCATGCTCAGTTTTTGTTGACTGGCTGTCATAACTCACCCCAAACTTAATGGGTTAAAAACGACATAGATAAAAACGACATTATCACCTGTCTCCCTGCCTGTCTGTCTGTCTGTCTGGAGTTTACAGAGCTCAGCTGTTTGGTTCATATTCTTGTCACAGTCTTTTGCTGTTGCTCTTGAATTTTGGCGTGATGGAAGTTTTTTGAAGATTTTAATTGGTGACTTTGTAGGTATGTTTTTGGCACGGAGGCATCAAGGAGGCTCAGGTTTGAAGGAGCCCAGCCAGGCTGGACACAGCTTCGGGCCATTCTCTCTTTGAGAATCGTGTCCTGAGTACAGCACACATTCCGGGGAGAGTAAGTAAACTCTGGGTGGCAACTGCATCTAAGACTTTGCTATTGTTGTTTTTTGAGGCAGAGCTTTACTGTGTATGTATGTAGCCTTGGGTAGAGCTGGCTCCATAGACCAGGCTGGCCTTGACCTCACAGAGATGGCCTGCCTCTGCCTCCTCAGTGTTGTGAATTTATTATTTTAAAGCCACCTTTAAGAAAGATGATAAACAATATTAGTAAAATTAATTATCCAGAAGATTTAGATACCATGGAAAGGTTGATATCATGCATTTGAATATAGAAACACACTGACAGTTTGATATTTATTGCATTGTACATAGCACACCTTGTGAAAGTACTTATAGTGAACATAATTTGAGACAGTGGTATTGAACTTGACAGTGGACCATAATAGAGACCCCCAAAAGCTTGCTGGTCAGAATGCAAGTGTGTTTTTTGTTATCACTGGTGTTACAGTCGGTGGTTGGTCAGATGTATCACTGAGGAAGTGTTGTTCACTATTCTATTCCCTGATTTAGACCTAGTGTGGGCCAGTGGTTAGTGTGATTCCTGTGAAAGTAATATTTTCTTTTAGATGAGAGCTATTGACTTCATCTGTTTGATTGGTCAGCTTTAGGACTGAATGCTTTTCTTATAAGAGACATCTGATCTGTGATGATGACTTTACTGTGACTATGTTCAGTTATTTAGGTTTATTTTATTATTACTTATTGTGCTATCTAACAGACATTCTCCCAGGAAATGAGTATGAGATGGTATTCAAAAGAAACTTAAATTCAGTAGGTTCCAAAAGGAGAGTTCCAGACCTGTCTTTGGGTAGGTTCTTAGCTAGGGTGATTATTGCTGTGATGAAACACCATGACCAAAAGCAAGTTGCGGAGGGAAAGATTGATTTCACTTGCTTCTCCATATATCAAAAGCACTGAGACAGAAACTCAAGCAGGGCAAGAACTTGGAAACAGGAGCTGATGCAGAAGCCATGGAAGGGTGCTACTTTCTGGCTTGTTTCCAATGGCGTGCTCAACCTGCTTTCTTATAGAACCCAGGACCACCTTCCCAGGGACTGCGCCACCCTCAATGGGCTGGGCCCTCCCATGCCAATCACTAATTAAGAAAATGCCCCACACTCTGATTTTATGGAGCCATTTTCTTAGTTGAGGCTCTCTCTAAATCTCTAAAGATTCTATCTTGTGTCAAGTTGACATAAAACTGTAGGTTATTACTTTGTAGTAAATGTAGTATGGGAAAGAAGAAGGCACTTACTCACATTAGAATCAGGGCTGGGGGAATGCTCTGTGGTTAGAGTACTTGCCCATTATGTGTGAAGGTCTGTGATTCATCCCCATTTCTATAAAAAAGATGAGAGTACTAGAAATGGACATTTCCTGTAGCTTTGTCTAAGGTGATAGTCTGATAACTCTTTGTAGTCAGTTTTAAAGTGATATTAATCTTATGCCATTTTTCCATGTTTTTGGAGGTTTAATTTAATAGAACACCTGTAGTAATAGTATGTGCTGTTGCACATGCGCACACACAGCACCTTTTGTTTTGTGTTTCATCCACTTGAAGTCAGAAGAGGCCCTGTCTGTCTTTGAAGCCTGATTGTTGGCATGAGGACATGCTCATGCAGGTTCTCAGGGCTACCTGAGTTCTGTTTTTTTTTTTTTTAAAGATTTATTTATTATGTATACAGTATACAGAAGAGGGTACCAGATGTCATCGTAGATGGTTGTGAGCCACCATGTGGATGCTGGGAATCGAACTCAGGTCCTCTGGAAGAACAGTCAGTGCTCTTAACCTCTGAGCCATCTCTCCAGCCCGCTACCTGAGTTCTGAATGGGCAATGATAGAAGTGTTCAGTCAGGTATCTTGGCTTTTAGACTCCTTGGGAGCCAACATAAACAATGGCTTAGAAATTACAGGGAGTGTTGTGTGTATAAAAGAAAATCTTTCCTTAGTTGTGGTCTGAGGCAGTTTTAGTTTTCTTTTTTGTGTTAGTTAAACCCAGTGGACAGTCCACTGTGGACTCATAGTCCACAGAAACTCCTCTTATGTGACTGTTGAACACCAGCAGACCTGACAGTGGAAAGCAGGCCCACTTTATAGCAGTCTTGAAAGTGCTTGTGGACAGCTGAGCAGAGCTCTGCATAAGGGGTCTGTAGGTGGTAAGGTAAGGTGCCCATGACAGTCCTCACTCCCAAAGTCTTGCTGTATAGCCCAGGCTAGCCTTGAACATGTGGTCCTCCTGCTTCTGCTTCCTGCATGCTGGGATTACGGGGCTGTGCCACTAATATAGAACAAACTCACTATGGCAAAGTCTTCTTAGACATTTGAACCAATTGCTATTTCTGCTTCACTGCTCATGAGAAAAGGAAATGTCAGATAGGAACTGGTTACGGTAGGGAAGGGTGCTGGACACAGCTGCTGTTATTTATGGGCAGTACTGTTTTAGATGAAGAGCAAAGGGGAATCCAAACACTTAACCATTGTATTCCATGGAAAAGTAAGCAGTGAGAAGGTGTGGTTGCACACCTTCTACAGCATGTTCTATCTAATCCAGAACTACATTTGAAACATGAGATACACTAGCGGTAACTGAAGTTCATAAACTAATTGTGCTTTTGGTTTCTAAGCACAGAGCAGTTCAGCAGCACTAAAATAATCCCACTAGTCCCCAGTTCACTCTCTTACCCCAGCATTTTAGGATGGAGAAGGCTTCATAACTAAGGACAGCACACTGACATCAGAAACGAACAATGGCCCTATGTTAATCATCCTAGCAAAAACTGTCACTATATTCTGTCCCCTGCATCAAGCCTCAGGGAGGAGAGAAGACACATGATATGATCCTCTTCAGTGGACCAAACAAGTGATAAGATGTACTCACTGGCTTTTCCAGGGAACCTCTGTTGAATTTCCAGCATCCACATGGCAGTTCACAACCATCAGTAATTCCAGCTCCAGGGGATCTGATGCCATCTTCTGGCCTCTGTGGTACCAGGCACACAAGTAGTATACAGACATGCAGGCAAAATACCTGTACACATAAAATAATAATTTAATAATTATTTGAAAGTATATTCGTGTAGACACATGTAGATAACTATTAGTTTTTGGTATGTGAGAAGGGAGTAAGCTACTCCTGAGTGTTTCAGATCAAACCTGTGATTTAGGGGGCTGGAGAGATGGCTCAGAGGTTGGGAGCACTGACTGTTCTTCCTGAGGTCTTAGGTTCAATTCCCAGCAACCACATGGTGGCTCACAACCATCTGTGATGACATCTGGTACCTTCTTCTGTATACTATATGCTTAATAATAAATAAATAATTTTAAATAAATGTGATTTAGTTTAAAGGCCAGGCTTTTAAGTTCTGAATGTCATGGTTGGAATCTGTCTGGCTTGTCTGTTTTGAGAGTCTGCAAAGCTAATAACATGAATTTAGAGAAGTAAGGCCGCTCGAGTCCTTTGGTAGACTCAGAAAAGGCTTGCAAGGTCAGCAGGCTCATGGCATTCTTTTTCTTTGGGGCTGTGTCTGTGTTAGCCTGTGTTTCTTCTCCAGCCCTTCCCTACTCACCTCTCAGTTTTACAGCCATAGCTGGTTCCCATCTTTTCTGTTCTCAGTGAAGGATTCTGAGTGTTGTGTATATGTAGTATCTTCTTGGAAGTACTCCTATCTCTGAAAGTATTTGGGGCTTCTCATGGCTTCACAGACCTGGAGTTATGGGCTTTCTATGTCTATGTCTGTTTATTGAGCTACATAACTTAGATTTACAAGTATTTTTATTTTACATATGAATTTTAACCTATATGTATATCTGTGTACTCAGTCTCCATGTCAGCCAGAAGTGGTCTGGGACCTGGAGTTACAGGTGTTTGTTTGTAAGCATCATGTGAACTGAACCCTGATCCTCTGGAAGCGCAACTATTGCTCTTAATTGCTGAACCATCTGTCCCCATAGCTCTAACTCAATTTTTTTTTTTTAATTTAGAGTTTAATAAGTCCAAGACAATTTACATTAAAAAAACTATATTCTGTGAGAATTTCATGTGTGTCACAATTTAAGCTTTTAAGACAATCCTGTGAGAATTCCTATTAATGTTTAGTAGTATTAAAATACTACTAAAGAAAAGATTTTATTTTGACTATTATTTTATGTGTGTGTGTGGCACACCCGTGCAGGTGCCTGAGGAGACCAAAAGAGGGTGTTAGGTCTCTTGGAGCGGGAGCAGTCTCGAGCTAGTCAGAGCAGCGCTGGGACCTGAACTTGGGTCCTCTGAAAGACCATTTGCCCAGCTTGTAGTTAACATTTAAAACAGTCAAAGGTATTTGAAATAGGCTCTGGCCTTGAACTTGATCTTTCTCTCTTAGTCTTTCCAGTGTATCTGGCAGCAATGTGTACATTTTAAATACAAACACGCTTTAATTTTTCTACTGCTTTTGTAGATAAGGCCATGGTCACTGTCTTGAAGTTGGTGAGTCTCAATTATTATTTTTGTTCAAAGGCAGGAGGGTTAGCACTTTTGCTTTCTTGTTTTCAAATGTCATGAGTTTTCTAACCTTTTTCTTACAGCTTTACAATTTATTTGTTGCTATTTTAGTGAGTTTCAGAAGTAGTGGGGATAAACACATAAAACTATCATAGCCTCGAAGATAAAATTTATTCTTTTTCCCCAGAATACACCAGCTCCACATACCTAGTGCGATTTATTTATTTATTTTTGTTTTTTATGAAGTGAGCCCTTTCAGCTTTTGTTGAATCTGCTGCTGGCATTCTGTGCTTATGCACAAATCCGCATTATTCTTGGCTGTGATGTTGCCTCTGAAGAGGGGATCCTCCTGAGCCTTGACTGCTAGTAACCCTACATTTTCCTTCTGGAATGAACATCTCCGTATGTATAGGCAGGCTGAGTGGCTTTTCAAAATGCACTTTCTTTGTGCTCAAGATGGAATTTTGGGGACCTCCCCCCCTAGTCCTCAAACTGGAGGGAATTACAGTCATGGTTTGTCTCTTCTGAGTGCCCTTTACTGAAGCACTTCATTCTCTGGGTGGTGGGGCAGGCGCTGCCATGCTCTCCCCTCAGTTGAGAGTGCTCAGCTTCTTCCATAGTGCAGTCCTGAATTTTTGGTTCACATCTACTCCAGGATAAAATAAAGGTCCTGTGTTTTGGTCCTCTGCCCTGCTGTTAATGAGATTGGCATCCATGAAGTACATTGAGATTTCTTTTACTGCTTTTGTCAGTCAGCTGTCTGCATTTTATTCTCAGACTTGCTTAGCCTAGCCTTCTGAGGAGAGACTCTTACTCCAAGATACAGTGGGTTAATTACAGGAAGATGGGTGGGCTCACTGTCTCTAATGCTGATTCTTGGAGCTGTGTTCTCCTACTTTGGCAATGCTTAGATGATTTTTTTTAAATATTTATTTGTTTGTTATGTGTACAGTGTACAGAAGGCACTAGATCTCATTACAGATGGTTGTGAGCCACCATGTGGTTACTGGGAATTGAACTCAGGACTCCTGCAAGAACAGTTAGTGCTCTTAACCTCTGAGCCATCTCTCCAGGCCCTGTGTAGATGATTTTTAAGAAAATTTGCATAAATAATATTGTAGTCATAAGTTTATCTGTGTGGTCCAGGGTCCTTGATCTGGTGGAATCCCTCTCCCCTGAGGCCTTGCAGCCATTTATAAAATAATTACTCCAAGGCTTAAATTAATTACAAACTGTGTGGCTCAGGCTCATTACCAACTAGCTGTTATAACTTACCTTATTTTTGCTAATCTGTGTATTGCTATGTGTTCCCTGGCTTTTACTTGTGTTTTATTATACTCTGTTGTTTGGGAGGTGGCCTGCATCTTCTCCCTGACTCCATTCACATGCTTCTTTAATCTCTCTACACGGACTTTTATGCTCATGAATGGTACAGAGAATTCTTTGTATGTGTATGAAATTTCAGAATAGCCAATCCTTGTTAGAATCACTTTGGCTGTTTTAAGTTTTGAGTTGGCAGTATGATCATGTGGGATAAAATTTTCTGTGTAAATGGTCTTTGCAGTAAGGGCTCTTAACTGCTAAGCCATCCCTAGTCTCAAGAAACCAACAGAACTTGATATGTGTATTTTCATTGTAATGATTTGAATTTGGTTCAGCTTAGATGTTAGACTATAATGTATTTATTGTCAACAAACAATGTCCCATGGCCAGACTGCATGTAGTTCACAGAGGAAGCACTCGGCTAGTTAGAGTTGTTATCATATCAGATGGGGTGACTTATGGAGATGGATGCACACAGTATGACTATGTCCTAACTAATTCTCTTTCTCTCTCTTTGCCTGTTTCTGCCTTGATCCATTAACACATTTGCCCAAGCACAGTCCAGAGGGAGGAGAGACTGACCCTGAGAGAATTTCCCATACTGTAAAGTAATGCTGAGTGTTTTCCTGTTTTGGGTTTTTTTAGGGATGGCGGTGGTCATTATCAGTATTGTTGCTGCAGCCAGCACCAGCTGAACCTGGTCATATTCTCCAGAGTGTTACTTTGCGTGTTACCATTCCTTTGGTGTGCTTCAAGCACACTCCTGTTGGTTATATCTAAGATGTGTGTTTAGGGTATGTGTATATGCTATGGACATGTTGTGGAGTCATCATTCTTTATAGCTTTCTACCTTACTTCTCTAAGGCAGGGTCTCCCTGAGCCTGCAGTGTGCTGCCTAACCTGTGTCTGTTCTTTTGCATGAAGTAGCAGGCATGTGCTGCTATGCTTGACTTCATGTGACTGCTGACAATTTGAACTTAGGTCCTTCTGTTTGCTGAGCAAGTGTTCCTATCCATTGGGTCATCATCTCTCTAGACCCTTAAAAAGTGTTTAAAATGATTGTTGATGGAGGGCTGGGGTTGGGCTGGAGAGAACATTCTGTGGTTAAGGGTATATGCTGTTCTTCCGAAGGATTTTGGTTTGATTCTTAGCATCTTCAGGATGGCCCACCTCCGTCTGTAACACTAGTTCTAGGTTATCTCCTTCCTTCCTCTTCTGGCCTCCCCAGGGCTCCAGGTATGCACATGACACACTTACATACACTTAGGCAAAACACTCATACAGATATTAAAATTAATAAGCTTTTTAATTGATTTTAAAAAAGAAAAAATACAACAAAAAACCGAGACTCCACCATTTTGAAATAATGTAGAGTCTAGAGCTAAGGCAGGGATCAGTATGTAGCTACTAAACAATGTGTTTGCTGTTGATTTAAAAGTTAATAATGTGGGGTTTTGCCCTTTCAGAGTTTGCAAAACAGTAAGTAGTGCTGAATAGGAAACATGCAGTAGGTACCTTGGACTGGAGTGCTTGGCTTAGTTTGGCATTCAGGGCCAGCTGAGGGTATAGCTGTTCTGCTAGGCTGAGGGGAGTTCTGCTGAAAAAAAATAGTTGTGTAATTTAAAGAACTGTGGCAAGATAAGGATCTTTAGATTATAGACTGCTACCAAGATAGGATTAGAAATATTATGTGAGGGTGACAACCAGCCAACCAACACCCCCCCACACATTAGGAGTTAGAAGAGAGCTCAAGCATAGTTGTGGCTTTCTGCTTTCAAGGATCCTTATTCTGACCACTCCCTAGATTCCCAAATTCTCACCAGACCTATTGCTAACTAGTCCACGCTAGGGTGTGGCAGATTTGAAGTTGCAGTATGACATGCAATTCAGAGATAAGAAATAGGAATTTACAGTACTGACAGTAGCTACTGTTTATTAACCATTTAAGTGATTGGCTTTCTTCAAAAGTAACAAAGTGACCTCTAATCCTTATAAGCACTTCTTCCAGACAGATAGTTACATTTCCATTTAACAGATTGGATGCTACTTAAGATTTTTGAGGTTAAAGCAAGCCAAATAAACAAAAGTGTGTATGTGTGTGTGTGTGTGTGTGTGTGTGTGTGTGTGTGTGTGTGTGTGTGCGCGCGCGTGTGCTTGGGGCAGGCTGTGGGTAGGCTTGTTATGTGCCACAGAGTACTTTACTGTCCCTTCCCTCTTTAGAGCATAGTAGTTCTGGCAGAACTTGAAATAAGCATTTCAAAGACAAACCAGCTAGAAGCCAGCAGGGGCAGCCAGAGACGGGCCTATAGTTCTTCCTCAGCTCTTCAGCGGGCAGGTGTGCAGTCTCCTAGGCATCTTAATACTACTGAACAGTCGGATTCCATTGCTGTTCTTTATTTCTGTTTATAGTTTATGTCAGGGATCAAAGTGGTTTTATATGTGAAGTAGTCAGTTAGGAGACGTTTTGTAAGAAGAGTTAAAAGTGGACCTGGAAGGATTGGAGCACAGCATCTGCAGTCAGTGGGCTTTGCTGTGAATCAGGTGGTAGGTCGTGGCTCCAGTGTGGTCTGCTTGTTGGCTGGGTGCTGCACTCTTTCTTATACTAGAGTTCTGAGCTGGCATGCTTTGCTTCCTGTGTAGGGAAGCCAGCCGAGCTGAGAGTGGTGGCACTCACCTTCAGTGCCAGGGCTTTGGAGCAGAAGCTCATGGATTCTCTGCAAATGGGAGGCCAGTCTGGTCTATGCAGTGAGTTCCAGGACAGCCAGGGCTACACAGAAACCTGACCCTGGCAGGGAAGGGAAAATACAGAAGTGAGATGAGCCAGAACTTAGAAAGCTATCAGAAATTCATGTGTAAAAAGGCCACAGCTTTGACTTTTCTACCCGGTTTCCTCTTGTCCGTGTGGCATGACTTCTTCTCCCCCTTCCTGTTGTGAGTGGAGAAAAGAAGCTTGATTTTTGTTTAAAGGGAACTGACTGACTCATTTTTGTGTGTTGGAGTTCACTCTCCCGGGATGTCTGTCTGTCTGTATGTCTGTTGTGTGCAGGGTCTTTCGGGAGCTATGTCTCCTCTTCTAGTGTCTGTCACAGTAAATCTGCAGTATTAAATAGGAATTCTAACCATAAAAATTAGATTTCAAGAAGAAATTATTTCTCTGCTGTAGTTTGTAGTGTTTTTATAACCCAAATTTTGTCATTTTTATTTTGTAGGAATCTTTGAAGTTTCAGTTGGAAACCATTTTAGATGTAGATTACAGAGATCAATGTTTTAAAAACATGCATCATGTATTATATTTGCAGTATTTTTTTAAATATATTTGTTTTTTTTTAAACTTTATTTATTTATTTATTTATTTATTTATTTGCCTTGGTGTTTGCCTGGAACTGGAACTACAGACAGTTGTTAGCTGCCACGTGGGTGCTGGGAATCGAACCCGGGTCCTCTGGAAGAGCAGACGGTGCTCTTAACCACTGAGCCATCTCTCCAGCCCCTGTTTTTTTTTTTTTTTTTTTTTAAACATACCCACCGTTATTCCCCCTCTATTTGCAGTTTTTAATGTATAAATTTCTTTTTTGTCTTGCATGCTTTGGGAATGGTGTCTTACGTTATTGGCTCTGTAAAGTAGAAGTCTTTGGTAGATTGCCATTTGTCGCCTTCCTAAATGACAGAGCAAATTTAAGCCCTCCTTGTGACTAGTGATTGAAAAGGTGGGGTGGAAGTGTCTCTCTAAAAGCCATCATTTGTGCGATCCCATCATTTGCAGTTAGATATGTGCTACTGGGCATGGTTCGTTCTCCTTGGGTAAGCAAGGAGTTAACAAGGGTTAGGAGGTCAAACCAAACTTAAAAAATGTGGACAAGCCTGTGTGTGACTGAGAAAGAAGGATTTGAAGACTGATGAGTTTACTCATCGTGGAGGAAATGGCCTTTACCGGGCCAGGCAGGGGTAACGTGGGGTGGGGTGGTCTTTTTGTATCAGGTGTCTCCAACCGTAACAGCAAAGGCTATCCTTGTTCACTGCCAGTGTGTGAGCTCAGTTTAAGCCTACCCCCTTTCTTACTGATACTGGCTGTGACTTGGAGCTTGGAAGGACAGACCTAGCTGGCCTCAACTCTTAAGATCTGCCTGCCTCTGTCTCCCTGGTGCTGAGATTAAATGCATGTGTCGCTATGCATGCCTGACCTTTGAAAAGCATTTTGAAAGTACATAGCCAGGAGGTTTTGGCTGATTTCTGTGATTGTTATGAGAAGGATGGATGGGCAATTATTTTGCATTTGTGTATTTTATTTCTTTTTCATTCTATAGTAAACTGTGTACGTGTGTGTGTGTGTGTGTGTGTGTGTGTGTGGTGTGTAAGCATGTTTGCACATGTGTGGTGTATGACTTTTCGGAGAGTGGAGGTTGACATCATGCCTCCATATTCAGCTTTTGTGTGGGTGCTGGAGGTCTGAGCCAGCTCTTCATGTTTGTGTGGCAAACACTTTGTTCTGACACACTGTAACTCACTTTAACTGTGTGTGTAAAACTAGATCCTCAACAGTGTGCTGTAGAGCCTGGAGATTTCACTATACTGCTCAGACTTGACTTTTGATCATCTTCATATTTGAGGTATGATTCAAAAGCCGTTGTGGGTAAAATAATGGTTCTTTAGTGAAAAGTTAGAACATAACCTAAGCTGTATCAGTATTCATTCTTGCATTTGGAGGAAGACAAGCATTTCACTTGATAAGGAGGCAAAAATTGATTAAGTATTGACTGTTTACATCTCAGTGTAGATCACCTGAACATTTAGCGTGACAGATGGTGAGTTGTGCAGGTGCAGGAAGACGTTCTATGGTGTCTGGCTGCAGTTGGAGTTTGTACTGGATCTGATAAGACACTTTTAATGGAGGGGGAGCTGAAAAATTGCTTATGTAGGGTTGGGTTGGATTCTAATGGACCCCCCTCTTTTAAATGAAATGGCTGTTATTTTAGGAAAAACTAGATGGTATTTGTTTCCAGAAGTATTGAGTTTTTAGACCACAGTTTGAACTTTCTCAAAAACTCTGAGAAGCTTGCTATCATGAGCATGACATTGTAGTAATAAAATCACTAACTGACAGGGGGCAGTAGCATTTTCCATGTGACTAGATGAATCAGGCATGGATTCTTGGGTCCCTGCCAGACTCAACATTGCCTTGAATTGTTTAGAAACCATCACTTAGTTACCTGAAAAGGATATTAAAGTGCTCCTGCCAGCAGGGTGAGGCTTCCTGCTTGAGACCCCAGGTTTCCAGGAGTCTCTTGGAAAGTAGCTAGACTAGCAAGAGTCTAGTCTGCCTGGGAGACCTTGCTTGGAGTTAAAAGCCAGCTTTGTCTGTTATTGAAGCTTCTTACAGCTCAACACTCCCTTTCTGACACCCTCTCTGTAGGTCCAGCCTCATTAAAGACTGTTCTTAGTGTTGCCACCATCTCAGCAGTGAGGATGCTTTACTTCTGAGCCATACCTGTTACATAGTGTAGTCACCAACATGCTGTACTGTAAGAGCAGATATGAGGATACCACTAATTCAAACGTAGTAACAAAGCAAAACCAGTCTCCCAATCAAGTGTATTCAGGTGAGTAGTTACTTTTGATAGAAATGAAATTTTTGTCAATCTGCAGTACGTTTATAAAAGTATTATTTCAGGGTTTTTTAATTCAGCATGAAATAGGGGAGGTTATCATCAAGAAATCCAAATTTGGAGTCCTCAGTAAATTAAAGACTGTAAAGTGATCTTGATGTAAATTTGGGAGTCAGGAAGGTACATACAGTTATCAAGGTCAGGGAAGGGAAGCTGTTGGGAAAAGCACAGAGAATACTGTCTACTGTTTAGAAGACTGGAGATCTGGGCCACTTGTAGAGGGATCCTCCATGTGAGACTCACAAACTTACAGCACACCTCCCTTCCCCACCCTTGGCATAACCCTCCAGGTTTTTCTTTGCTGTGCACAGCTCCAAAGTTACAATGCATAGACATAGGGAAGGAAGGCTAAGGATAGCAGTGTGGCCCAAGAGCAGACTGACCAAGGGGCTGTCCCTGATCATCCTCGGGCCATCTGCTGCTGCCTTGTTCCAGGATTGTCACCTGCTCTCTGGACTGAATTAAAAACATTGATCACAGCCCCTGTGTTTGCTGGGGTTGTTGCTGCGATGCACCTGATTAGGCATTTGAAATGATCTCAAAATGCCCTCTGCTAACTGATCTTAGTCCCTACCCCAAGCTACAATAGCTAAGAGGTTAGACCAAAAAACCCAAAATAACGTCTCTCTTTTTTAAAAATCAAGCTTGAAGTGCAAACAGTTGGCAGAAAAACAGAGGAGAGGTGACATAGTGTATATACGCTACGTTTCAGTATCGTGTAAAGACTTGGGGAAGTTGAGGGTGTACTGAACATAGTGTTAGCGCTTTCTCTGATGTGGATGCTGAAGGTGAGTTTAAGACATTTCTCTGTGAGAGTTCATGGTTCAGGTCTGCAGGCACAGATAACTTTTGACTTTTGTCTTTGTTTTTGTATGAATTAAACCTTTTATTTTTAAATAGAATTGTGGACAATTTATTCCTTAGTGGATGACTAGCCACAGGTTAGAATAGCATCACTTGAAAGGCTCTTTGCTAAAGTGGCTAATAAAGGGTAAATTAAGTCATTTGTCTCCATGTTAAGTGATTTGCTTATAAAAATAATGTGGAGTATGGGGATGGAGATTGTAGATTCATTTCCTAGTATAATAATAAACCATGTGTGCTTTGCACATCTGTATTCCCACCACTCAAGAGATGAATGCTGAAGAGTTAGAAGCTCAAGGTTGTTAGCCTGGGCTACATGAGTGTCTGTTTCAAACAACAGTTAAAGAAGAAGATAATGAAATCCAAAATAAAGCTGTATATTCGAATGCTCGGTTGTTGGTTCATTAAGGTAGAAGCCTGGAGGTTAATAAACTGGAGGCTCTTGTTAAGTCCAGGGGTCTTTCTGTCTTAGATGGATTATAAGGTAACTTAATCATTTTGTTCACTGATGGAACTGTATGCAGAGAGATGGAAGGTTGGGAAGACCGCTTTAGCACTGTGCAGATGTTCAGACAGGAAGGCATAGCTACAGTCCTGCCACTGTGATAACTGTGATGTGGAGAGAATCTGGGGATGTCTGCAGGAGAAACTTAGGACTACCAGGAACAGTTGCCAATCAGTGGTATGTGAACTGGGCATAAATAAGTAAGTCAGCATGGCACCAAGGAAATGGGCATGCAGACAGGTCACACACTCTTTCCTGTCGCAGTGGTTGTTGTAAATATGAAACAGATAGATGGGAAGCAGCACGTGGAGTGGGTGGCATGTGAAGAATTGCCTTTTGTCCTTGAGTGCCAAAGCTTTAGAGATTTCCCAGTTCTTCAACAAGAAAGACTTAAGGAGTGTAATTGCATTTGGACTTGTCCCTGAATGTTTAGAGATCTGATGTGCGTCGGTAGGTAGGCAGAGTTCAAGAACTGAAGACCCTCACTATGAGCAGTGTCGACCTCTGGTCTGTGATAAATATCTTTGAAACTCTATATTGGAGAAAGTGAGATAGATGGGATTCTCTGGATTCTTAAGGGTAGTAATTTGTTTGTTAGCAGGTACTGTTAAAGAAGTCCATCACTTTGCTACTTACCAATTCTCACCTGGATCTCTAAAATTACTTATGAATGTAAAGGAACAAAACAGGTTGTTGAATGATAGGATGCATCTTTAGTATTGGAACAACAGAACAGTAAGGGTTGTCATGGACTTTTGCCAACCTTTCCATTTGAGTGCTATTGCCACCCCACAGGCCTGTAAGTCTGCTGCTAAATTGAGGCACAGACATTTATTTGTAAGTGAAATTTGATGGCCTCTTGGTTTTTAAAAAAAGAAACATTATTTTGTTATTGCTATGAGAAGAAATCTAGCTTGTGACTGTAAGCATTAAAAGCTTATGTACCGAGATCCTCTAAAATGGATGAATGCATTGTACTTAGGTAAACGTATTCGCTAACGCCAGGTGTGCTCAGTGGGTGTGCCAATTCCGTGATCTGTGCTCTGTACTGTTAAGAGAAGCAGATGTTCCCTAAATAGAGCTCACTCTGCTTGAGTGTTTGTTTCCTTGTCAGTAAGATCTGGATCCAGGGCCAGTTTGTTTAGAATTGTCCTGAGATTTGAAAGAACAATCCATACGTTCTGGGATTGAGTTCATGAATTAAGTTGATATTTGTTGAAACATTCTAGGTCATTATATAAAATCTATTTGTAAATGAAAATTTTCAGATGGGTAGGATTTTGATATATTAGATGCTGCTTCATTAAAAAAAATTGTGCACACATGTCGTGGCACTCTTGGGGAGGTCAGAGGGTTGATTAACTTGAAGGAGTTGGCTTTAAGTTTCTTTACCTGTTGAGTCATTTCATGGGCATCAGTAAATGCCACTTCTTCATTAACATTAGGTATGTTGATAGACTGATATTTGCTTTCTTTATGCATTTGTAAGAATTTTGAGCCTGAAAAGCCCCATAGGTGACTAATAGTCCTTCCTCACACAGAGGAGAACCTGCATGCATGAGCTGGAGAAGCCCTCAGACTTCCTAGTGTGCAGTGGGTGATACTTCCATAAATTGGTGTACATGTCAGGTATGCATGTGAGCCTGGGACATTAATTATGGATCTCCTCTTTTTTTAAGATTAAAAAAAAATTAACTGATGCCAGGAACCATTTTCTTTATCTTTTTAGTCTGTAATAATTATTTTCTAGCATTTTGACATCCTTGAAGCTTAGCTTAGTTCTATAAGCATCTCCCTGAAATACCATTTGAAGCCACTGAAGCATTTAATTTCCAGTATTTGTAATAGTCTAATTTTAAAAGTTTTGATTCCCTCCCCTAATTTGTATGTTTTGTGCAAAAAAAAAAAAGACCTAGTAATGAAAAGGGTTACTTTTGTGTGCTACTGAACAAATTGTCTTTCAGTGTAGCACTGCTGTGGCGTGTGCGAAATTAAGCCTTAGCCCTGTGTTCCACTCTAGCTCTGTCTTCTAGCCTGGGGAAGTTTTGTGTGTTCGTAGTGAATGTGGGCCTAGAAAGTCAGGGGTCTCCTTGGCTCCGGGTCTCCGGAAGGCTGCTGTCACTCTCTGGAGCATAGGCCATTGTGCATTACTCTTGCATTTAATTTTGTTTTGAAACAGATGTGCCCACTAATGGAGCAAACTGGAATTTAGGGGACAAGCTGGTCCTCCCAGAACCAAGGGACCATGTTGTAAATAAAGTAAATGCAGCACCAGGGTAGTAAGATGAGAGGTGGTTTTTTTTTTTAGAGTGGTGCAAAATACACTCACAATTTTGGTAGTGAGAATAAAGTTACCAGTAAGTATTTGGTTTTCTGGGAAGATGAAGGCAGCAGTGGGAAGTTTTAACAGCCAGGTATACTTTGGTTGGTGTCAGTTACTGCGCATGCGTGGCAGTGGTCTGTCCTGTAGTGAGGCAGGACCAGTGAGCAGCTCCTGGTTCTCCTTAGTCACCCACTGCACTAATTAGAACATTTATTAACCCGTGACTGCAATGGCTTCTGTAAGCCTTTATTTTTACTTACAACATTTAAAAATATTTGCTGATTTTTTTTTTTTTAAACTATTTATTTGCCTTAGTGTTTGCCTGGAACTGGAACTACAGACAGTTGTGAGCTGCCATGTGGGTGCTGGGAATCGAACCCGGATCCTCTGGAAGAGCAGACAGTGCTCTTAACCGCTGAGCCATCTCTCCAGCCCCTATTTGCTGATTTTATACGTATGAGTATAGATGACATACATGTCACAGAGGTCAGAAGAAGGCGTGAGATTGATTTCCTGGAAGTAGGGTCTTTGTGGCTGTGAGCAGGTCCTCCTGGAGAGCAGCAGGGCTCTTAGCCTCTGACCCAGCCCCCAAGGCTCTTCTGGAAGCTTTTAAATCCTAAGCAGTTTGATCTCAGAGATCAACAATTTCACAGATGATCTACTGATTTATGATCTACCCATTTTTCTATAGTGTTTTCTAAAATTCTCAGTTTATTTGTATGAATTATTTCTAGAAAAGTTTTAAAAGGTCAGACATTTGTTTTTGTAACAATTGAAGAGATGAATTCTTTTATATCTCTGCTTGGTTATATTATACGTTATAAAATTACTTCCTTAGGCTGATAACATTTTGCATTAATTTCGGACTATGTATGAACATAGTAATGGACAGTACAAATTATCTCTCTTACGTAGCCCTGAGATAGTTTTCTTTTTATGATTGTGCATCTGCATGTATACCAGAGAGGTTGGTATACATGGGCTGTCTTCATCTACTGTGTATATTTGTTTGGAGACAGTTTCTGTATAATCCTGGCTGTCATGGAACTCACTATGTAGACCAGCCAAGCCTCACAGATCCTCCTGCCTCTGCCTCCCAAGTGCTGGGATTAAAGAAGTGAAACACTGTCCAACTTCACCGTATTTTTTGAGACTTGGTCTCTTATTGAACATAGGCTCCTGGTTTCTGCTACACTTGGCTGGCCAGTGAGCCCCTGTGGCCTTCCTCTGTTTCTGAGCACTGGAATTAAAGGTGTACACTGCCAAGCCTGACTTTTATGTGGGGTTTGGGAATCCAGACTCAGGTGTGGCAGGCAGTCACTTGACCCATTGAACTACCTACTTAGTTCAGAATTTCTTTTCTAAGCATGTACAGCTATACGTCTTTAGAAGTGGAGTTGTTGTCCTTTATAGACACTGGTGCTCCACTCAGCTTCATGTCAGAGGCGGTAAGAATGGAGATTAGGCCTTTGGGAAGATGCCATTGGGCTAAATTGTACAGATGTTCATGCTTCCCAGCTACTTTCATGATATTCATGTACTTTCAAAATGTTGTCATAGTCTTTTGGCCAGTCTTCCCCCACCACACCACAGTTTCCCTAGGTAGCTCTGGTTGTTCCCTAACTCATAATGTAGACCAGACTGGCCTCACATTCTCAGCTGTCTGCCTGCTTCCCCCTAAACGTGTGTTCTACACCTGCTGTGATCTGCTGTTTTGAAAATGAATTTTCTGTTAGGACATTTGCCCAGGAACCAACTTTGCTGCTGGTGTTTGTTATAAAAACTCTAGAAGCCTCATTTTCCTTGTCTGGAAATGAGGTTAATGTGGTTAGAATGTGCTCATGGGTTAGAAAGGGGAAGGAATTGGCAGTGGCTGCCTGTGATTGCCCATCTTTTTTATGTAGAACCAGGACCAGGCTTACTACTAACACTTGACCTCTGTGTTTCCAGGCTGCGGGAAGTTTCAGAGAAGCTAAACAAGTACAATTTGAACAGGTAAGAATCTTAAGCTATTTTATTTAAGTCTGTTTTTCATGATTGCATGTGCTAAGCAACTGCCCTACCATGGATCTATAGCCTTTTTTAGGAAAAGGATTCATTTTTTTATGCCATACTCTAATGTGATTAATATGATTTGATTAGATTAAGAATTAGATTAAGAATTTTCTTTTGAGATATAGCCCTGGCTGTCTTTAAGTTTGATAAGTAGATCAGGCTGGCCCTGAACTCACAGAGATCACAGGAGTAAAGGTATGTAGCACATCTTGTATTATGAAAGTTGGCTTTATTTAAGTTATAGTTTCTATTAATGCTGATTACCACGCAACTGCAGTGATTATGGTGGGTGTCATAGTAACTAAGTTCAGTTTTGGAGTTAGTTCCTTCTGTTTTTAGTGAAAGGAACAGCCTTATTACATGCTTTTTCTCGTTTTCCCCAGCCACCCGCCTTTGAACGTACTGGAGCAGGCGACTATTAAACAGTGTGTTGTGGGACCGAATCATGCTGCCTTTCTTCTTGAGGTAAGCTATCTACCATAAGGTAATGAAGTCCTCCTGTGCATCCATCAGTCCTTCCCTTTCAGTCAAGGAAAACTAGGGACTTGGAAGAGTTACTCTAGGCTCAGCTCTCTTTCTCAGTCTGTTCACTGGCTCAGAGAGTCTGCCCTAACCAGCTCATAAGAGAAGGGGAAGACTGTGCAGTTACTGGGTAGTTCCTACTCTGTCTGAATTCTGTCTTTTGAGGGGTTTCCTAATGGCTTTTTGTACTCTGTCATGTTCCTCAACCTAGGTAGGTATGTGCTTCCTCTGAAGGGGACTTCTTGTCTTCTGAGTTGACCACAGTAATGGGCAGAATCTCATTATTGAATACATACATTCAAACTTTCCTGTTTTCTCCTTCACAGTCTTACATGTTCTATTTGCTTTTAGGATGGCAGAGTTTGTAGAATTGGTTTTTCAGTGCAACCAGACAGACTGGAATTGGGTAAACCTGATAATAATGATGGGTAAGATGTCGTTGTTTGCTTGTCTCTGTGTGTGTGTGTGTGTGTGTGTGTGTGTGTGTGTGTGTGTGTGCGTGCATTTATGATGTTGAGGGTCAAACCTAGAACATCATGTATGTATTAATAGTAAACAAATACTGTACCACAGCTATATCCTTATTTTGTATTTTATATTTTATATTTAATACAGTATGCATTCAGCACTTAGAAAGTATTTCAGAAAACCAATGTTTTGATCTTGGTTATCCTAAAATGATAAAAACCAAAACAGACAAAAACAAAGGGCATGGCAGAAAAAAATTATCTGCTGGGGTAGGAGATGGCACAGGTCTTGCTGTACCTTCAAGGTTGGTCTTATTAAACTCAGGTGCTCAAGATGTTCTATTCTATTGCTCTGGCTTCCCAAGTAACAAGTGGTGCAGTTTGGTGCTGGTGTGCCTGGCTGACTAAAGTGACTACATGTTTGTCTCTGATAGTCACAATGGAGGAACTCAATTTGAAAGGAGTCAAATGTTCTGTGTTCTTCAAATTTTGGTCTCTAAAAATTACAGTATATTGAAAAGATATGACTCTTTATTGATCGTTTCTAAGAAAAACATGATTAATTTTAAAATGTAAAGATAATTTACTGTTTACCATTCATTTATATTTGAAAATCGAGAATAGTTTCTACTAGGAAGAAATGTAAATGTCAGACATCTGCCAACTGGTACACATTTTAGTAGAAGTTGCCAGAGACAGGCAGGCAGGTAGATATTGTCCACAGGAGGTTTCAGTGGGGAGGCCTGGAGGTGTCTTCCCTCAGCAGCCTGGGCTCTTGTATGATGGGTTATCTCTTGATTCTCCCCCCACCCCCGAAGGTCAAAACTGAACAGCAGCTCAGGAGCAGGGAGGACCTCCAGGCCTGGCAGGACAAGCGACTCTCCGTGGTTTCTCTCAGGCTCTGAGACTCTGGGCAGGCTGGCAGGTAACACTCTGGGGTAAGTTGTGTCCAGTTGCAGGCATCACTGTTCTGTGTTGATGTCTGTGAGTACTGTGACTATCACATCAGGATTAGCTAGCCCACACAAGCTGTCAGACATGCTAGACATCTGCAGTGTCACTTAATGATGTTGCATCATTTGGAAATTTAAAACAGTTTTGTATTTGGCTACCTATTGTGAGGTTTTTGGTTTTTTTTGGGGAAAAAATCTAATATTACTTCTTTTTAGTATCCAAATCTGGTAGGGTGTTTTTGTTTGTTTGTTTGCTTGTTTTGTTGTTTTTTAAACTCCTATATGTCAAGTTTATATTAAAGAAACCATTTGCAAATTCTAGGCAAGTGGTTTTTTTAATCATTCTATACTTTGGTTCTCTTTTGGAATTTGAAACAGGATCTCTACATAGTCCTGGCTGTCCTGGAACTTACTGTGCTGACCATGCTGGCCTTGCACCCACAGAGATCCAGTTGCCTGGGATCTGTGCTGGGATTAACAGTTTGATTAACACCCATTTATGCTTTAGTTTATTTAGTTTTTTCCTTTTCCGTGTGTGTGTGTGTGTGTGTGTGTGTGTGTGTGTGTGTGTGTGTGTGTGTGTGTGTGTGTGACATGAGCTTGCATGTAATAACCCTGGCTGTCCAGGACCTAGCTCTGTAGACCAGGCTACCCTCAAACTCAAGGAGATCTGCCTGCCTCTGCATTCTGAGTGCTGGTAGATTAAAGGTGTGTACCACATCATTGCCTGACTTTATTTAGAAAGAAGCAGTCTCTCTCTTTTAATTTTTGGTTATCTGAGGCCTGGTTTCACTGTGTAGTGAGTTCTTATCCTAGAACTCATTGCGTAGTAGAGACCCAACCACTTCTGCATGTGTATTAATAACCTGCTACTATGTTGCTCAGATTGTTCTGATTTAAAAGTAGTTTTTATTTGTATGACAGAAAGACAAGTAGAGCAATGGATGTTTATGAATTTATTGATGAAACATGACCTAGATACAGTAATAGGCTAGCACATTTGACTTTAAATAAAACTTCCAAGGAGGACTGTGGCTGGTTTTATGACTTTATGTTTGAGCTTTTCCCAGTAGACTGTTGTTCCCCACTTGTCCCTGTGTGACTCCAGACACTTCAGCACTCCGAGCTAGCTGCTGGCCAGTCACTGCTCACAAAGTTGCAGTAACGTGCTTGGTTGATTGATGTAGTCAGCGGAAGTGTGAAATTGTGACCAGGTTACTCTGTAAATCAGGTTTTACAGTCAGACATTTTTATAAGTTTTTCTTTGATTTGTTTTTTCTCTACTTTTCCATTAATTATGCCAAGCTTTAGAGTTTGAAACTTAGGTTATTTGAGAATTTGAGACAGGCAAATCTTGAGCCCCCAAAGGGATATTATTAACCATAAATGTCTTAGATATAGTCTAGTAGGAAGGAGACTGTCCTCATGGACAACAGAGTTCACTTTGAGGTGAACAATCCATTTCACCATCCTGTTGGGAAGGTCTTGGGATAATTACAGTGCATCTATTTTCTGACAGCAGGATAAATGAGAAGTGGTTATTTATTTTCACTGGCTTTAGCATTCCTCTTAAAAGTTTTTTTTTTTTTTTTTTTTTTTTTGGTGTATTCATGTTTAGCAGTTTTGTGGACTAAAACTGCTGTTTTCTCCCATTAATAATTAATGTTTATATGTTTATGCCGGGAGATGTTTCAAAAATCTATTGTTTTGTTAATTCATATTATAAGAGGTTGGAAGTAAGAGCCCCTTTAAATATTTGGGAGAAGATAAGACAGTTAGAAGTGGGCTGTCAGCATCTTTTCATTTGACTTGAGTGCCACAGTTTTTGAGGATTTTGTCTGAATAATGTGCTACAGGTTTTGGATTGTAAAAGCCAAGCAGGTCTTAGAAATCCAAGTTTGAAGTTTGAAGCTGGCCAGGTAGGAAAGGTGGTAGGTAGCAAGACTCTGACAAACGAGATGTTTGAGGATGTTCTGGTGTGTGAGCATGTGTATGCTGGCACTTTCATCTGTGCATATGCCCAGAACAGGTGTCCCCTTGTCATTTTCTGCCTCACTCCTTTGAGGCAGGGTGTAGTAAAATGTTTCTGGCCCGGACTTTTGGGCCTACCCCAGAAGTTTGCCCAGCAGTCTGACAGAAACACATGGACGCTTGTATTATTTATACTCTGCTTGCTGATTAACCTGGGGCCCAGGCATATGACTTGTTATCCTGTTCAACCATGTAGCTCTCTCGGTACCTTTTCTCAGAGCAGCATAGTTGTTCTCTGCATCTTCTGGCTTCTGGTGTCTCTCCGGCATCTCTGCTCTGCTCTTCCTGATCCCAGAGTTTTCTTAGTCTCTTATCCCTGTCCACACTTCCTGTCTGCCTCAGGCCAATCAGCTTTTTAATTAAACCAGTAGGAGGGACAAATATTTACAACGTACTAACATAATTCCACTACAGCAGGGTCCCTTTTCAGAACATGGAGCCCATATTTTTGTCTAGTCTGGCAGCCAGTGAGCCCCAGTGATTGTCCTGTCTCTTCCCACATATCCCTGGGGTTAGAGTTGTCCACTTGTTCCGTAGTCTAGGATCTGAATTCCAGACCTCATATTTGTATAGCAAGCGCTCTTACTGCTGAGGTATTTCTTTAGTACTCATTTTATCTAATGTGTTTTACTTCCAGCATGCCATGTAGAATTCCATCTCCCTTTAGTGGGAAGTTTCTCTGCCTCTCCCTTTAAACAAACAAAAATGCATACTTTAAAAATGGTGTGGACTATACTTGGTTCATAGGTTTGTAAGCTATGGGTTAATTAATACTATGACTTTTGGTCCTTTTGTGTACTCTATGTATTGTAGCACTAATGTGATAAGTAATTCTATAGAATAGAGTCATGGTTTCTATTATGTTTTATTTAATAGCTAAAGAAAATTGTAACTTAAATATGGATAAAAGGAATTATGCATTCAGTTCTGTCTTGTTGCCACTCAGCAAGCACTATGTGCTTAGGATAACATATTAATCTTTGTCTAAAGCACAAGTTAATTAGAAGAATGTTAAGGAGTAGTTAGGGTATGGGACAGGTATTTAATTTGACTTCTGATAGGTTAACCAGAGTGGAGAATCCCATAATTCCCTGCAGCAGCAGTTAGAGTAATTGGTAAGTAAACTCAGTGCAGGACTCCTGAAGCAGTGGCTGGAGGTGTCACCTAGTGAGACTGTGGCAGTGAATGCAAACTGCTGGCGCTAAATGTGAGCATACGAATCCTTCCTTAGGAAGTTTTCTTGGTGTGCACTTTTTATGAAGCCTGCTCATACCTCTTAACAGTTTTAGTTTATGATGCTTGTAAGATTAGCATGGGCTTATGTGAATTTAGATAATGTGTCCTCACAGATTTCTATCATTGCTTGCTTAGGGGAAAACAGTATGCATTACTTAGTAGAAATAGCAAATCATTTCTTTTGTGTTCATTGGCTACATAGATTATTAATCAGACTGGGACACTTTTAGATGAAATTCGTAATTAGGTTCAGACAGTAGGCTTACTGTGGCATTCTCACAGGTAACTGGAACATAGAATCACTCTGCTTAATATTTTAGACTCTTGTGTGGTTTTGCATGTATGTATGGGTATTTGTATATTTGTGTGTATGTGTATTTGAGACTATGGATGTACACGTATCCCTGCGTGGATCCTAACGTTCTATGTCAAGCCTCTTTCTCAGTCAGTCACCTCTATAGTTCCTGCAGCAGGGTGCTGAACTGGGTGGGACTCACCTACTTAATTAGACTGGCTGGCAGCTGGCCAAGAAAGTCTAGGGGGCCCTATTTATAGACTTGATCTCTTTCTCTTTTGTTTTGGGTAGGGTCTCAAGTGTTGGGATTACAGAGAAACCCTACCATGCCTGCATCCACAGATAGATCTTCAATAAAGATGGAAAGGATATTGTATTTGTTGTTTAAGAGTAAATTTATATTTATGTATTACAAATTCAGGCAGTTATTTTAAAGTTTGTTCCAGAATTTTAGCTAGATAACTAAAGTACAAGATGAGACTCAACATTGATGTCTTAGAATGAATTGTTTAAAAATTCTTATGTTACAAATTATCCAATATTTAGGAGCCGCTGGAGTTCTGGAGTGGGTGGAAGTGGAGGAGGCTCCTCTGGTAGATCCTCCACTGGAGCTCGAGATTCCCGAAGGCAGACTCGAGTCATTCGGACCGGCCGGGATCGTGGGTCCGGACTTCTGGGCAGTCAGCCCCAGCCAGTCATCCCAGCATCCGTCATCCCCGAGGAGCTGATCTCACAGGTCTGTCAGAACCTTTGTACAAAGGCAGGAGGTTATGACCCTGAAGATTTGAAAAAGAGGCCTTTTTTCCCTTTATTGATTTAGAAGGATGACTTTAGTAGTAGAAAATTAGCACAGCGCTATCTTTTGTTTACTTTAGGCCCAGGTTGTTTTACAAGGCAAATCCAGGAGTGTCATTATTCGAGAACTTCAACGCACAAACCTCGATGTAAACCTTGCTGTAAACAATTTACTCAGCCGAGATGATGAAGACGGAGATGATGGGGATGATACAGCCAGTGAATCTTACCTGCCTGGAGGTTTGTGCTTCCTCTCATGCTTCTCTCCTTCCTGCCTCGCTGCTCCTCTGCTGAGGGCTGGAGTTCAGCAGTGTAACTGCTGACTTTGTCTTTTGGAAGGGGATGGATATTTCCTGCTATACACTTTTATGATAAAGTTCCTTTCTAAGGGAAAATATTTTTGCTCGGATTTGTGTTTGATTCTAATTAAGACATGATTATATTGCATGTATTTTTCTCTGCCTCACATATGGGGTATTGTTTTTTGATAATGTCATTACTGAACATTGGTACTTAACCAAACTGCATCTATATTTTGTCTGTATTTTGTTTCTATGATGTCATTAAGTATCTTTTTCTTAAAAATTACTTACTTTTTATGTTTACAGTATATAGAAGAGGGTACCAGAGTCATTAAGTATCTTTAAAGTGTTTTTTTAATTTAGTAAAGAGAGGTTGCACCAATTATGAATGTGATGGTCCTTAAGATCTTAAGTTTATTTCCCAGATCCTGTGTTTTTTTTTTTTTTTAAACTCTGTTGAAAACAGTTCCTGATTTTAATGAATTTTAATTTTTAGAGTCTTTTATTGGTCTACTGATGTATTATCTATAGCTGCTTCATTTATATTCGTTTGTTTTTATTTGTAGAGGATCTTATGTCACTTCTTGATGCTGACATCCACTCTGCCCACCCAAGTGTCATTATTGATGCTGATGCCATGTTTTCTGAGGATATTAGCTATTTCGGTTACCCCTCCTTCCGTCGTTCATCACTGTCTAGGCTAGGCTCATCTCGAGGTAATTTTGTGTTTATTCCTTCTTGAAGGTGGGCTGGCTGTGTAGGGTGCAGTCATTAGATGTCAGTGGACTTAGGGAGCCATGGCTTTAAAACTAGGGTTTTTTTTAAATTTTGGAGTACATAATAGTATTCCAGAGAGTGTCTTCTATAACACATACCAAAGGCTGTGACTTGCCTAAGAATATTTTTATCCAGTAAGATTTTCATCTGACTAAAATCAGAATTCTAGTTTATAGTGACATGCAGCATTCAGGGAAAAAAAAGAACTCCTTAGTTTGTTTGATTAAAACAACACAATCCTGTTCATTTTAAATGCTGAGTAGATGTAAGAGTAAAACTTGAAAAACTTAGTAGGACTGACTAGTATTAAATGAACAGACATATTTGGCTTATTAATATGTTGTTTGTACAAGTTTAAAATCCTTAAAAACTATTAAGACATATAGTGCAGATTTTTAGCTACATTAGCTTACATTATGACTCTGCTAAATTTTTTTTTTTGCCTTCTAGAGTTTAAACCTGCTTGATTTAAATAATAGACAAAATTTGCTATAATTACCCATAATTAGTAAACTAGAAAAGCTGTCATGTTTTCTTAAGGATGGCCTTACTGCAGATGCTTGGCACTTGGAAGTTGAGTTTTAAATCAATACAACTGTGGTTGACCATTTAACATGAACATATGTGGTTAGCTTAAACATAACTGATTCAAAAATAGCAAGTATTGAATTTTCAAATATTTACTTTCTGACATAAGCATCTACTAAGTACCCATTTCTTAAGTTTATTCAATGTAGATATTTTTAGTTTGAATCTTGTGAAATAGCTAGTACTTAATTACTTTTGACTTGGGCAATATGGCAGTTTTTGTTGTTTTATTGGTGTTGGAGACTTGAAACCAAAGGCTGTCACATGCCGGGCAAGTTGTTTCCCTTGAACTACATGCCCAGCCTCAAACACAACAGTTTTATGTGCTTCAGCTATGTTTTGTTCCTATATTATTAAAATTTTGAAATGATTATTTTTTTACTGTATTATTCCTTGTTTTTTCAGGACAGGGTTTCTTTGTATAGTCCTGGCTGTCATTGAAATCAGAGATCCACCTTCCCCTGTCTCTCCTAGTGCTGGACATAGAGGTGTGCAACACCACACCTAGTTATTTTCTGTATTTTAAAAAGAAACCTACAAACAATCGAAACTGTAACCAGTTTTGAGGCCAGTTTTAAGGATAGTACAAAAAGACTTATCTAGAAAAGTTCCCCCTATTTAAGAAACACACACACACACACACACACACACACACACACCTGTTTCTCAAAACATTTAAAATGGTTTATCTATAAAATCCATTCTGTAAGTTTATCTTTAACAAAGATTTGAGTTATTACTTTATCCTAATATATTTATAGTTCAGCCTGTAAATTTTTCTGTTTGAAACAAACCTTTGAAGGTTTGTAACAAATACTCTTTGTTTGTGCCTTAGTTAGGGTTTCTGTTGCTGAGATAAAACAAAATGACCAAAATGAGCTTAGGGAGGAGAAGGTTTATTTCAATGTACTCTTCTATATCCCAGTCTCCTAAGGAAGTCATCCCCAGAACTCATACAGTGCAGGAACCCAGATGCAGGACCCAATGCAGAGAACCTGGCTTGTTTCCCATGGCTTGCTCAACCTACTTTCTTACAGCACCCAGAACCACACCTACCCTCTTATAACCCCACAATGGACTGGACCCTTCTGTATCAACCACTATTTCCATTCAGGAAAATCCCATGGGCTAGTCTGGCAGAGTCATTTTCCCAATCAATGTGTTTTCTTTCTAGATGACTCAGCCTTTGTCACATTGACATAAAAAGTAGCCAGTCCAGTTGGCTTACGTTTATTTAATATTTTGAAATTCTAATTTATAAATTGAAGACTCTTCTAGTACTAAGTATTTCTAAGGATATAATGTGAATGATGAAGTAATTAAATAATTCTAGAATATTTAAATCCATTTTAAAAAGCCACCAAATCCAACTTAGAATAATTCTGCTCAAAAACCACCAGTCTGCATCTGCATAGTTTTAAAGAATATTAGTTTATTATAGTTAATGTTTTGAATGTTACATGTCAGCCTAATTAGATATTGATTGTTACATTTTGGGTAGATAAAGTGCTTAGCTGCATCCTGCAGGGTGTGTACTAGAGAGTGGCTTACTTTTATCCCACTGGTGTGACCCGATTGCATACCAGTTCTCCTTCTTCCCTTAGAGAGAGACTCGGAGCTTTTGCGTGAACGGGAATCTGTTCTACGCTTGCGGGAACGAAGGTGGCTTGATGGAGCCTCATTTGATAATGACAGGGGCTCTACCAGCAAAGAAGGAGAGCCGAACCCAGAGAAGAAGAACACACCTGTCCAAAGTCCAGTGTCCCTGGGGGAAGACTTACAGTGGTGGCCTGACAAGGTATTTGGAAAAGGTTTAAGTAGATTCTTAACACCCACCTTCCATGAAAGGGTTTCTGTTTTATTTATTCTGGTATTTATAGGGCTACTGAAAGAGGTAACACTTTTAAAGTGCTCATCTGCCTTTTGTTTTAGAAGCAGACCACTAGAACATCTTCTGGAGCCTTGCCCAAGCTGTGTAGCACATGTCCAGTGGTGCTGATGCTTGATGGAGGGAGTCAGCGGAGAAATTGGGGTGGTAGTCTCAGTAACATGTGTGTACTCATCCTCCAGAACATTTTCTTTGATGATAATTATTTTAATAATTGTTACATTCTTTGATAGAGAATTACTTTGCTAAATTTGAAATGCCAGATGGACTGTGATTTCTGCAGGGCAGACTCTGGTCATTGGTGCAGAGTGTGCCTGAAGAAGAGGAGGGCTCTGTTTTTAGAGTTGCATAGCTATTCCAGTTTATAACAGTGAGTTGTGACAGACCCTTCAATGCTGTGGCTGTAGACAGCAGGACAAGTGAGGCTGAGCAAATAGACTAGATAGTGACTCCAAGAAGATGTACCTAGGATTGGGGAAGTTGATTCTGCTTAACAAGTTCATCTCTCCCACAAGTGAAAGCTGTTGGTGATGTGTGTGTGTTCCATTGTCTTATGATTAACTCATTTTCAAAGGCTGTTATAAAAATCTGTTTTTCATTTATTAAAAAAACAAAAAAATTAGGAAGAAAGGCCCTCCTTTCTTCTTCTTAATTCCACAGATAGTTGAATGGAACTAATTCTTAAGCATAAAAAACCTAAATTTTTGGTACATACCTGTGGTCCTACTGTTTGGGAAAGCGAGGCAGAAGAATCAGGAATCCAAGGCCAGACTGGGCCCCGTGAGCTGGGTCTTAAGGAGAGAAAAGGATGTGGGAGCAGCTTGGAGGTGATCACCACACATGAAGACACTGACCTGAGCTTAGTTTGAATAAATTTCTTTGAACTGAAATTTGGGAGAATATTAAATCTTCCAGATTATGTTTTCTGTAGTTATTATCAATCTTAATGCAGTTAATATATTTTTTGCTACTTAGCTCGTGTAGCTTGAATGCAAGAGAGACCCTGTTTTGTTGGCAGCTAGCATACTTTCTCTGAGTTGTATTCTCTTAGTTATCAACACTGGAAATGTCTGCAGTTCCCTCCTCGTGTGCACCAGTGTTTATCCATCCAGGAGGTCGCCCTCCCCTCCTCCCGCCCTCTCCTCTCCTATTTCCCTCCCCACTCCTTCCCCCCCTTTCCCCCTCCTCTTGCTTTTCTCCCCCCCCCCCCCCTTCTTCTTCTCTTTCCTCTTCCTGCAGCTGTGGAGAGTCAGGATTGCTCTCATTGCTCTTGCCTGGATTGTTAGAGCTCTGTCCTTCTTTGTTTTCATCACATTGGTTAAGGTTTGTGGTTGCTGAGGAGAGGAGGGTCTGAGACGGGTTGAAGGAACAACAGATAACTTAGGCAGACAGGATCGGGATGGATGCACTTAGTAATCTGCTGAGGGCCGAGGCTCCCCAGCTCAGGACAGTTGGGAATGGTGCACTTAAGCTAATACTTTGAGGACCACAGCAGATGGAGGGCATGCATCCTGCTTTTTAGACCTTCCTTGTCATGGTCTTTGTTGACCGATTGCTGTTAGAGGCCTTTGCTCTTTAGATAGTGGGCTGCATTGGTTTCTGAAACTTTTTCATGAAGCTTGAAGTCTGTTCTAAGAGACAGACATACACTTAGACACATTAGTACTTGAAATGTATTATCTTGGTAAGACTTTTTAAAATTAAATTTGATAGCTTATGCATTTTTTAAAGATTTTATTTTACTTATCTGTCTCTATATTTGTATGTCTGTCTGAGACAAGATTTCTCTATATAGTCCTGGCTGTCTTGGATCTCACTCTATGGACCAGGCTGGCCTTGAACTCACAGGGGTCTGCCTGCCTCTGCCTTCCAAGTGCTGGAATTAAATGTGCATCACCATTATTTTGATAGTATATTGTGTTTCTTCATTCTTAGTTTATTAATATATGAGAAGGTAGCCTTAATTTTGTATATTATAGTCATTGGAATCTTATACTTGGATTTGAACTATTTTTTTAATTTTTATGTCTATCAAATATTTGCCTCCATGTATGTTTGTGTATTATGTGCTTGGTGTTACTGGAAGTCAGAAGAGAGTGTTGGAAGGTTGTTGGATGCCATATCAGTGCTAGAATTGAACTGAGTCCCCTGGAGGGGCAACAAAGCTCTTAACCAGCAAGCAATCTATCTCTTTAGCCCTGTCCTATTATTATTATTTGCTGTAAACTTTGGGCACTTTAAATTGATGAGAAGATTTTCTATCTCTGGCAGCATTCACATGGCTTGTTAGAGCCTGGTTAGACTTCTTTAGAAAGGAAATAGTCTCTTTTGAGGTCAAAAGTTAATACATCTCATTTCAATTTAATCTCATTGCAGTGTTACTGACAAGAGCCAGAATATGGAATATGCCTGTTAATGGATAAATAAATAAAACACACACACACACCTCTCCCATTTGTCACAAAGGGGATAGAATTAGAGGAAGGCACACCAAGTCAACACACAACAGTTAGAAACATACACTGTGTTTTTTCACTTAAAAGTGGAGTCTTCAAGAAAGAAAAGCCAGAATAAACTAGGTCATCACAGATGACAGGATAGAAAGTAGCACATGCGCATACATGACAGAAATGCTTAGAAATGAACTTCATTGAGGAGAGTTCAATGAGGAGGTGTCATTCAGCTGCCTTTGTTACTGTGCTGTGCTATGAGAGTCTGCACAACCCTGCCTTACGGTAATACGCTGGAACATCCTGTTGAAACCTCAGAGGTGTGCAGTAATTCCACACCTTCCTAACCTAAGTAAACTCACTACATTTGTTTAGATTGAAAGGATGCTTCCACTCTTCATTTGCTGAACTCTAGGAAAGGTGTGGTGGTGGCGGCTGTCTGGAGGTATACAGCAGGGATGGGCAGATCAGTACTTAAGTAGCAGTTATCTTTCTTACTGTCTTGGATATGTTTTCAGATGGTTTAGGGGAAGTAAGTATGTGTACTCCTACTGACTCTTCAAACATCAAGTTGTGTGCTTTATCTGTTTCTCTGAATGGTGGTGAGTTTTATTGATACTTAGAAACTTCTAAAAAAAAAAAAAAGGCCATTAAAAATTAGCTCCGTCCAGGCATGATGCCACATACTATGATCCCAGTACTCAGGAATATTGCCATGTGGCCTGTGGCCTGATGAAGTGCTAGGCTGGACACAGTGCTTTGCAGATTGCTAAAGTCAACTGGCCAAGGAATTGAGGGATTGCTCTTCAATGACCAAAGGTCCAGCAGAGTCTCTAGAGAATTATTGTTGGTGAGGTTTTGTCTGTGTTTAAGGAAGTGAACACTCTGTATGAAAAGAAATCCAGGAAGAGGAAAAGGAACATCTAGTCAGATCCGAGCATAGTTTATTAGGTAAACTGGGAAGACATTAACCTAAGTGGAGTAGTGGGACCGAGGGAGGGAGACTCAGTGATTGACAAGTGTCTCACTTTCTGACTGAGGAGAGAAAACTTAGAGTAGAGAAGGTCCCCAGATTCCACTAGTTGACAGTGGGCGATGGGCCTCATGAATGGAGGTGGGAATCACAGATGAGGCTGGGCCTTCCTTGTGGGAGCTGATACCTGAGGAAGGAGCCTAGACCCACCCACAGACGGGTCTGTCTTGGTTTCCAGGACTCGGAGAAGCCCGTACTCCGGCTGTTGGTACGGCTTTCTTTCTTTCGGGGCTCTCTCCGTCTTTCTCCCCCAGTCTTGTGTTTAAGCTTGTAGTGAAATGTGCTTCTTATATCTCAGCTCTGCTTCCTTTTAGCTAGAGTTCTGCAGCTAAACCTGGATGTTGTATTTCAAAGCTTAGTGTGCTAGTTGCCATAGTCACTGAGGCTGAAGGGACAGTTATGATAGACTCTGGAGAAACCCCATGCTATGGTGAAGGGATTGGAGAAAGTGGTTGATGACTAGGAAAGAAAGGACACATAGCAGGCCACAAAGTAGCTTTGCAGCCCAGGCTATTCTTGAGATATCATCCTCCTACCTGAGCATTAGGACTTGGAGGTGTGTGCCACCTCTAAATCTGAATGTGTCGATTTTGTGGAGTAGATGGATAAGATATATTGAGTATCTACTTGGCACTTGGAAGTACTGTTGTATTTGTTTCAGAAAGCTGATAAGAGGCAATAGCGTAAGTGAATTCAGTTTACCACACCACACGGCCCACTGAAGGACAGGCTGGTTTGTGTGGTTGTTGTGGAAAAGGAATGCAAGAAGAGAGCGTGCCCAGTGTGTGTGTCCTCTCAGTGTGCATGTGGTCCTTAGAGAAGAGATTAGAAAGGGATGCAGGAAGAGGGCGTGCCCAGTGTGTGTGTCCTCTCAGTGTGCATGTGGTCCTTAGAGAAGAGATTAGAAAGGTGCTTTCATTGTGTAATACAGAGGAAGCCTGCCTGGATTTGGGAGCTGTCATTGGGTACCTAGAAGGCGAAGTGGAGAGCAGCAGCATAGTCATGACTGAATCTGATTAAGCACTGTTTTATAGTAGGCCCGGTGGTGTATACTTTGCATATTCGCTCACCCCCCATATTTATTAAAATATATTTATTTTAGATGTGAAAAATGAGTTTAGATAAATAACAGTTGACATCAAGTCACTTTAGTGAGTGGACCTAGATTTTGGACTCCCCTTTGCTGATGCCATTCCATTGGATTTAAGTTTGTTGTTCGGTGTAGCCTTGGCTATGTTGGGATTCACTTTATAGATCAGGCTGACCTCAAACTCACAGAGATCTGCCTGCTTTTGCCTCCTGAATGCTGGGATGAAAGGCGTGTGCTACCACCACCCAGCCATTATAGTTAATTTTAACTAAAGGATTGACAAGAGAGAATGAGACAGAAAAGGTAAGATGTGGCACAGTTTCTACAGGGAACACAGGCGGTGCCTATGGTTTAGGGAAAAGTGGATTTGGTGACTTGAAGATTTAAATTCTGTTGGGTATCACTTTTAAATGCTATCTGTAAGTAACTTGAAGTGAAGTATTTGGTGCAGATGCAGTAAGATTCAAATCACTGCTCCTTTTGTATACTCTGAAGCATAACTTAGAGATATCCCCAAGTTAGGGCAGCAGTGTAGTGTAGCCCATCTGGCATAGATTGTTACTACAAGTTTTGCATTGAGGTTTCTGGGTAACTTTATGGTTAGTCATTGTTCTTATGTTAAAAATAATCATTTGTGCTATCATTCATTGCTCATTTTGTTTTTAGATATAATTGCATCCTAGTCTATTATATGTCTTTCCTCTTAAAATTTATGAACCTTACCTTAAAAAACAAATAGGGACATTGGTTCCAGCATTTTGGAAGTTTCTGCAGGGAAATGTCTTACTACTTTGTACACTCCCCACCCCCGTTATTAAGCACACTTACTGAGTATTTTCTGTGGACTGTTCTGAGGTTCTAGTGGCAGAGAAGATGTTACATTTGTCTCAGCTAGGCTGTGAGTGTGGTAGGAGCTGAGGGGAAGGCAGGTGAGCGCTAGAATGTGAGAGTTGGTGAGTCTTCATAGCATAGACTTGATTGAGGGGAGGGAATGGGTTATCTGAAAGGGAAGGCAGAAACAACAGGACAGAGCCAGTGTGATGTCCTGCTGCTCCTGGTCTGGAAGCAGGAAGCAGGAAGCAGGAAGCTGGCTAGCATTGCTGAAGGGGAGTGTGCATTCCTGAAAGCAGGACTTGGGAGCATCTTGAGACTGAGCTTTGTGTGCTTATGTCAGCAAGCAGTGTCTAAACCGAGGGATTTGGCAATGTTTGAATTCATAGTTTTGTTTTACTTTTATTTTCTAGGATGGAACAAAATTTGCCTGCATTGGGGCTCTGTATTCTGAGCTCCTTGCTGTGAGCAGTAAAGGAGAGCTTTACCAGTGGAAATGGAGTGAACCTGAGCCTTACAGAAATGCCCAGGTAGTTTGTTATATTAACTCTCGGAATGAATGACTCTACATGTCAACATAGAAATAGTAATCACTTTTCTTATGCTTTCAAAGAATCCTTCATTACATCATCCACGAGCAGCATTTTTGGGGTTGACCAATGAAAAGATAGTCCTTCTGTCTGCAAATAGTATAAGAGCAACTGTAGCTACTGAGAATAACAAGGTAGGAACCATTTTCCATTGATGAACATTATTTCATGCCTGAAGTTATGGTGTGCTTCTCTGCCCCTTCTCATCTTCCATTCTGATGTAGGTCCTACTGAGAATAACAAGGTAGGAACCATTTTCCATTGATGAACATTATTTCATGCCTGAAGTTATGGTGTGCTTCTCTGCCCCTTCTCATCTTCCATTCTGATGTAGGTCCACAATAAAAGCCTTTTAACACTTACAACTTATAGTATAATTTGTGTGTTGGGAGCTATTTCCAATCACTCCATGTGGCCATGGCGCCTGTGGAAATGAGGTGACATGTCGGCACCAGCTCACTGCTCACACACTGTGGCTGTCGGTGGTTGAAGTGTTAGGTCCATCCTGCCAGCTTGTAGACAGAATTCACTGTGTAGTGGCTTCTTACTTACATGTTAGGGGAGGATGAAAGTCCCCAAGAAAAGCTAGACAGGACAGCTCTAAGAGACAGGAGAAGGGCGGCCTTAAAGGCTATAAGAGATTGAGTGAATGGGTTGATGGTCCACTTTAGATGAGGAAACATGTCAGGGTGGTATGACTGCATCACTTTAGATGATCAGCATGGCTTTAAAGCTCTTGAAGTCTATTACAAATTCTTGGAGCAACCTTCTGGTGGCCCACGACTGTACTTGTATCAGTTGGGGTGCTGAGGATGGAAGAAGCCAAGTGTGAGGTCAGCCTAGACTGTAGTGAGCATTTGCCTCCTTCTCCCAAGCCCCAGAGAGGAGTCTTGGTTAGTGCCTTAGAAATGGCTAGGTTTTGGTTTACATGCGAAAAGTGTTTAAGAACCTTTAGAAATATTTTCATGTGCACGCTGAGTATTTTGCTTGCTTGCACATATGTCGGTGCACCATGTCCATTGTCTTTTGGCTAGGATGATCAGAGGAGAGTGCCAGATCTCCTGGAACTGAAGTTAAAGGGGATTTCTAGCCTCTAGGAACTTTCTCTGAAGCACTTACTTTGGTTGTATTGAACTCCAAGCATTTTCAACTTGAAGTTGCTAGAATACATTATGCCTCAATCTAGTGCTGAGCACAGTTCTTTTGGAAAGAGACTTCTCTTACTTAAGCCTCTCCTGTTATCTTCCTTAGGTTGCTACATGGGTAGATGAAACTTTAAGTTCTGTGGCTTCTAAGTTGGAGCACACAGCACAGACTTACGCCGAACTTCAAGGAGAACGGATAGTTTCTTTACATTGCTGTGCCCTTTATACCTGTGCCCAGTTGGAGAATAATTTATATTGGTGGTAAGTGTCTTTCTCAGAGGGTTCTTATTACATAGAAAGCAGTTTTGAAGAAAAGAATACCACCTTGAGATCATTGAAAAAGCAGTGCTTTATAGAGACATGAATTTCTCATTAGAGCAGTTGCATTAAAAAACTAAGAATAAATTTCTGCAAACAGTGTTTACTTATCAACCCTGTTATTGAATTTCATGAGAGCACAAAGTAGAATGAATTATACAGGCTCTTTATGCATTAATAACTACTGCTAGTATTTGCAGGTAGTTTTAATTCTTTCTTCTGTACGTACACATGTACTTTGCTGATTCATACTTGCAAATTATGGGTCACATGTTATTTTAAAACTCCATTGCATGATTTTTTTCTTCATCATTTCTATTACAGAGCTCTATTTTTAATAAGCCTAAAAATTTATTCTTTGTTGTATTTTCAGAGGGTACCAGTCATAATCAACAGTAATTATTTGCAGGAAAAAGTTTTTTGTAAAAAGAATATTGGTTTTATTTTCTGTAAAATTTAATCCTAAAGAATTAATAGAACTGGACCCAGTCATTTATTAATAAAGTTATGCACAAGGTGAAGGTGTATTACAGATAATACTATTCTGAGATAAAGATAGAGAAGCAGTGTATCAGCAATGCTTAAATAGCTAAATGATTTTAGATTTATTTATTGGGCTTCTTTACTGATTTCTTGACCAGTCTGTTGCTTTTCTTCCAGGGGTGTTGTCCCTTTTAGTCAAAGGAAAAAAATGTTAGAGAAAGCTAGAGCAAAAAATAAAAAGCCCAAATCCAGTGCTGGTATTTCTTCCATGCCAAACATTACCGTTGGAACTCAGGTAAGTGGTTAGAATTAAGTCTATCTAAGTGACATCATTTCTCTTACCAAAAAAATCACTTTCTTCTTGATCAGCAATTTCTTTTAACAAGCGTTTTTATAAGTGAGTGTTCTTTAACGTTCTGGGCTTTAGTAGCATGTATCCATATCTAATAGCCATGTATTTTTTCTTTTAGCAGTAATTGTAGATTCTAGTCTGATGTCTGTATGTGGTTTTCTTATAGAGGGAGTTCTTTTATTGGCCTGGCTTTAAGAACTATTTAGTAGTTCTGTAGTATAGAGCCTGGAGTGGCTCTTTGAGGAATGTTGGTTGAGGTTGCCCTAGTGATGGGGCCATCTTAGAGGAGCGTTGGAGGCTGTGAACGACTGCTCTATTGTCAGTAAGAGGCTATGTCAGATCCTTGAATTTCTATAGATTGGTGTTGTGGGGCTCTGAGATGGTAGGTTAGAAAATGATTTTCTAATATTCTAGTGCTTTTCGAAGTCTAGGAGTCTCTCCTGTAGGCCCCGCATCCCTTCCATTCTTAGTCATTTATCACAGTGATTATCTCTGAATGCCTCAGCCAGAGTGTAGCACAGTTAATGGAGGAGAAGATGCTAAGAGCTATTGATGGCTCAGCTTTCTGCTGACTTGATGCCCCGACCTACAGAACGGAAGGAATGAAATGGCTTCACTATGCTTGTGCCTGACCTCCACACTCCACAGCTGGGCACACATGCACACAAGCATGTGCCCAGAATACATGGTAGTTCACAGCCTGTGCTTCTGCAGAGGTCTGGGTTCAGTTTTCAGCATCCCAGCTCACATCTCCCTGTAACTCCATGGTGATCAAACACCATCTTCTGGATTCTACAAGTACCTGCACTTCTGTGCGTCTAACCACACAGAAACTCACAAATACATACATAATTTAAAAGTAAAACTCCTAAAGATTTTTGAAAAGATATTAGCAGAAAGACTATTGCATTGATATTTTGACTATTTTTCACAGTTTTATTATAAAAATATTTTAAATGTTTTCAATTGTAATTTTCCATATACTTACTGATTATTAAAATTAGATGACCCACAGAACCTGAGATTAGAATGGTCTGATAGAGACTTAATCTTTTATGATAAAATTCAAGATAAGCTATATCAAGTATTGGAATGAGAAAAAACTTTGAAAGCTTCGTGGTCCATGGAACGTAGGACAGATGCAGGTTTTTATTACATGACATGCTGCCTACTCCCTCATGGAAAATTTTCATTTCAGGTTTTTTGGACACCAAAAGGTACTATCACCCTATACCCCTATCTTAAGAAATAGTCCCTAATTGACCCCAGCTCTTTGCGTGGCTCTGTCTTCTCACTACCTCCCAGTCACAACTGTGTTGTTCCAAGTTTTGTTTGCCTTCCAAATAGAAATGCCCACTATCTAGATAAACTCAGTCTTCATTGTTTACTAAGGCATCTCTCCTATATTAACCCTCCCTCTTTTCTCTGTCCTATTCAACATTAATTATTCTCAACTGGATTTAACAGAATACACCAGTTATTTAAATAACAAATGATAAACTTAGCTGGCAGGGGAGATACCATGATCATGAAGGTGGTTTGCCCAGGGCGAGGCTTATCCATTGCACTCTGGATGTGCTGACCCTGGGATTTCCTCAAATGCGGGAAACTCAACTGCATAATTTGTAGTAGTCAAATTATGGCCAAAACCAAAACAAAACAAACAACTGATAAGATTAGTGCAAGCAAGGGAAGAGGAAAATACTCTAAGAAAGAAAGAAAAGGCTCATGACTTATTTTATATTTATTTATCTGTTTTGATTTTGTGTTTGACTACTTTGCCTGCATGCGTGTATTTACATCATGCATATACCTGGTGCTGAAAGAGGCCAGGAGAGGCGTAGGGTTGGTTGTCATGTGGGTGTTGGGACCCAAACCCAAGTCCTCTGTAGGAGCAGTAAAAGCTCCTGATTGTGGAGAGCCGTTGCTACCCAAAGGAAAAATTTGAAATAAGCTAGACTGACAACATTGCTGAGGGCTGGAACACATCAAAGTAAGTGCCTTGAGGTACAACTAAGATTTTGTTTTAAAAGCACAGGTTTATATAGCCACCGAAAAGAAACACATTGATTCGCTGACGTCAGAGAGAACTGTTAACTCCACTTGCATCCATAGATTTTAATAGTTAGAATTTATATTTACCAAATATGAATTGCTGCTGGCCCAGACTAGGATTTACTCCTTGTCTGTAAGAAACCTTTATTGTATGTAATAAGGTGGTAATAGGTAATTTCAGTTAATAATAATCCATGTTTTGGTCTCAATTAAAGCATTTTACTAGGTTTTTTGAGACAGGATTTCTCTGTGTAATCACCCTAGCTGTCCTGGAACTCATTCTGTAGACCAGGCTGGCCTAAAACTCACAGAGATCTAGACTCTGCCTGCCTTTGGCATTAAAGGCATGTGCCACCCCTGCCTATCAAGTTCTTTTTTTTTTTTTTAAGTGAAGCAAAGTTGGAGTTTATTAAGGAATGTTTGTGGGGTGTTTTATTTATTTTTTGAGGTGGAGGTTTCACCTTAAAGCTCTGGCTGCCCTGGAACTTGGCTTGCAACTTGCTATATTTAAACAAGGCTGGTCTTAAACTCATAGAGATGCCCCTGCCTCTGCGTCCTGAGTGCTAAGATTAAAAGGATTCACCACCATGCCTGGCAAGAAAAAACTTTCAAATGAATTTAAATGTCAGGGAAGACAAACATTTGGTGGCGGACTGGACTACTTTTTATCTATGCCAAAAACTATATATAGTTAATGACATGTAATTCTTGTTGAGGAGAGCTAGGCTGCTATTGTGGCTTGTTTGACATGTCACTTTAGAGGCAGCTTTCAGCACGTAAGTGCACCAGAACCTCTTTTTCTTTATTCTTAAGCTTTAGAATCTAACCTTAGTTATAGAAGGTCCTTTATTATGTACTGTCCTATGCTGACACTGAGAAATGTATAGGTCATTGACACTTGAACTTGGTCAAGCTCCTGATGGATGCCAAGGTCAGGATTTACTTAATTGTTTGTTTGTTTGTTTAGAAATCTTACTTTGTTGAGGTATTTCTTCTGCCTTGGCCTTCTGAGTGCTGGAATTACAGGCCTGAGCTGCCTGCCACACCTTGCCCCCTTTAAAGTTAAAGGATTACAGTGCTCACTGAAGCTTGTGGCTGGTAAAGGGTCCACTGAGGGAAACATTCATAGAGACATGTTTTAGAGCCTGTAAAGCATTAGAATTAAAGAAGAAAGCGCTCACAATTGAAGAAGAAATGAAGAAAAGTATAGTTGTTTTCTTCACATTTTAGTTTTTTTTTTTTTTTTTTTTTTTTTTTAAATCAATTTTTCTATTTTTTTTTAAACTTTATTTATTTGCCTTGGTGTTTGCCTGGAACTGGAACTACAGACAGTTGTTAGCTGCCATGTGGGTGCTGGGAATCGAACCCGGGTCCTCTGGAAGAGCAGACGGTGCTCTTAACCGCTGAGCCATCTCTCCAGCCCCCACATTTTAGTTTTAAATGGTGTACTATTTTCAGTTTCTCCTGCCTTTGTGTTTACTTTTCCCTTAGTGGAATCCCTCAGACACTGGCTGCCTGAGTTTTGGTGACACATCTCTAGCAGACATGCTGATGTTAGTGCTGACTGGAGGCGGGACAGATGATTGAGGGAGAATGTTAGAGCAAGCCCTTGGGGAAACACAGGAAGGCCGCTTTCGCACACATTTGAACTGATTGCTCTTGTTTGCTGCCTCATCCTGATTGTGGTCTCTTTGTTTGCTAGGTGTGCTTAAGGAATAATCCTCTTTATCATGCCGGAGCAGTCGCCTTTTCAATCAGTGCTGGGATTCCTAAAGTTGGTGTCTTGATGGAGTCAGTTTGGAATATGAATGATAGCTGTAGATTTCAGCTGCGGTCTCCAGAGAGCCTGAAAAGCATGGAAAAGGCCAGCAAAACCATCGAAACCAAGTGAGTGCTGGGGCCTCTGCTTGTGTCTCAGCTCTTTGCTGTGTGTACACAGTCACCAAATGTTTGCATAAAGAAATGGAGAAATAGCTGAGCTTTCATTGTATATGACAGTTTCTTCTTCAAAACATTTGATTTTTATGTGTGAGTGCTTTGCTTGCTATGTGTGTGGAAACCAAGCCAGGTTCTCTGTGAGAGCAGTTAGATACAGTTGTTGATGGTAGTCAGAATGACAATGAGGGATTCTTTCTTGATGTTTTTTTTTTTTTTTTTTTTTTTTTTTTGTCATTAGCTTGTGTTCTTGGCAGGTGTTACATAGCTCTAAAGGCCAGCATTGCTTTTCTTCTATGCAATAAATTTGTGTGATAAAAATGTTATTATTATAACATGGAGATATGTTTTCATTTTGCCAAATTTTGATACATTGGAAAAATGATGTATTTACACCATACACACAGATGTTCAAAGTTCTGATGTCATGATTGTTGGTTTTGTGCATGAGATCAGACACACACACACACACACACACACACACACACACACACACACACCACCCCTCACCCCCCAAGGTCACATGGGAGTTTATCCAGGAGAGCTGCCAGGTGACTACAGGAGCAGAAAAGAGAAGACTACCACGTGGCATCTCCTTTTAAGAGGTCACAGATGTACGGAGCCACGCCTAGGGGTGTGCCTTCTGTAGAAAAGCGAGTTCCAGGCTAGTCAGTGCTGTATATGGAGACCTTGTCTCAAAGAAACCAAAACAACAAACAACAGATAAAACCTATAAACAAGACGAGTAGAGTATGATATTTACTCTCTAACTTAGAGATTTTTAGTCTTTGGATTTAGCAATTTCTATCAGTAAAGGTCTATATTTCTACTTCAGTAGAACTTAGTGCTTGTCACCAGGTATGCTAGCCATCAGTTAATCATCAGTCTGTTTACCATCTTCCTTTTCAGAGCAGCAAGATTGCTGGGTTGAACACCCTCGCTTAAGACTATGGTGAAATAATGCTCCTATTTTTGGAATAATTTCAAAATTTAGCTGGGCATGGTGGTTCATCTCAGCATGGGAAGCAGAGGCCCAGGTGGTCTGCATGATGAGTTCTAGGCAGCCAGGGCTATATAGTGACACCCTGTTCTTTCTTAAAATATTTATTTATTTATTTATTTAATTTATTTTAAATATATATATATAGTCAGGTGAAATTCCCGGTGAGGTCACTAGGAAACAAGAGGGTTAAGGTGAGGACACATACTAGTATTTCTATATGTGATACCTAAAATAATTTTAGAACACTTGTGAGAAACTAAGGGGGCTGGACTAAAAATAATTTTACTATATAATCATGTATACTTACTGCCTACAGAACAAAATAGAGTTGTTGTAGTTAGGACACTTTGGTTTCCTCTTAAAGAAGGCCTGCCTGTCTGCTCTGGTGACCTCCATTGTGGGAACCTTGTTCAGAGCATTTTTCTTTCTTATGTGCACTATGTACCTTTTTTACTGCATAGAATTATAGTTATATAAGTTTTATCTTTATCTTTAAAACTGTAGCCATTGAATAAGACTTTTGCCTTCCCTTATAAACTTGTTTGAATAAATTGTTTGAAAGTTTCTGTTGTATTCCTAGTTATAAGGAGAGTGCTTTTCTCACCTTAGGCCTGAGAGTAAGCAGGAGCCAGTGAAAACAGAAATGGGTCCTCCACCGTCCCCAGCTTCCACTTGCAGTGATGCCTCCTCAATAGCCAGCAGTGCATCAATGCCCTACAGTAAGTTTGTGTGTACTCTGTAGGCCCCAAGTAGACAAGTGTTCTGTCTGACTAGTCAACTCAATAACATTTATAGATGTGTGGCTTTTTGCTGGTTTTTGGTGTTATTGTTGTAGAAAGGCAGTATTTGTAGTGTTAATTGTTTCAGTTGTTTTTGACAACTGTAGTTAAAAACATGTAAAATATTTTGTAGTCATCAAAGAATGTACCCCCACTACCTAGAGTATGTTCTGGTTCTTTTTGAAACTCATTATTTTGTACATTATTGTGGCATGAATTCAGCTTTTGCTTAGGAGTTAGAGCATCTATAAAGCTAGGCTTAGAACTGTGCCTTGGGTTTCAAGCTCTTTGACACTTACGCTATGAGGTTATATGGTGCTTTTAAGAAGAACACAGCAGATACCCCTTTTAAAGGTTGGTACACATACATTTGGCTCACTTTAGTTTGTAGTAATAGTTTAGTTAGGCGGTAACCAGTTGTCACCCTTCTTTATTTAGTATGAGTTTATTGAAGTGGGAGTTTTATGTTATAACCTCAGTTTAGAAAATGCCCTCGGGTTGGAGGTGGTGGGGAGGGGGGTTGTTATGGATTCTGCAAACAGTCATTACTGGTGTGCCTAAATGGACTCTGTAAAGATATTTTATGATTTCTTTTTGGTATTTAACGTTTTGTTGTTGTCTAAGAACGTCGTCGATCAACTCCTGCCCCGAAGGAAGAGGAAAAGGTGAATGAAGAGCAGTGGTCTCTTCGGGAAGTTGTGTTTGTTGAAGATGTCAAGAATGTTCCTGTCGGCAAGGTTTGTTCAGTGTAGACAAGAATTAGTTACTGACTACTTGGTTTTGGTTACTTGAGGATTTCTATGGTTAATGTCTGAGAGCCCTTTCTTTGAGGCTGCCTTTTGTTGCTGGGTTTCTGCTGAAGGTGAAGAGATGATGCTGTGCTGTATTACTCAGTCAGTGCTCTCTAGGGAAACAGCTGATAAAGTGAACACACACACACACATGAGATTTATTAGAATGGCTTGCAGGCTGTGGTCCAGCTAGACCAGCAATGGCTGTGAACCAGTGTATCCAGTAGTTGTTCAGTTCATGATGTCTTTGCAGGTTTTCAGTGTGCCCTGGAATCCTGTGAAAAAGTAGGCTTTAATACCAGCCAAGGAAAGGAACTTGCCAGTTAAGATTAAAAGGAGTTCTTTATGTAGGCTGCCAGCAGGTGTGGCCCACAGTAGAGGTGGCTCTCCCTACCTCCAAAGATGTGGATTAAAGGTGTAGCTTCCCACCTCAAAGATTCAGATTAAAGGTGGATCTTTTCACTTAAAATGATTTAATTAAGGAAAAACCCCCTAAAGATGTATCCAGCCCCTTGTGTTTTAGTTAATTCCAGATGTAGTAAAGTTTTGACTACCAAGAATGGTCATCACATGTACCTTGTGCATTTGGGGTGATGTTTTGATTTTAGGCTGATAATTTTACATATACAAAAAAGTTGAAGAGAGGTACATTGCTATTTTTTTTTAATAAGATGGTGAAGCATGTGTATACACTCACATGTGTGTGTGCATGCTTGTGTGCTGACTCCTTTGGAGTTACAGGCCATTTCAGGGTGCCTGTTGTGTCACACATACTCTGCTTCTTAGGGTTGCACAGCATGTGCTCTCAGCTACCGAGCACACTCTCACTGCTCACACTCACACTCTCTGCTGCTCCCTCATATTCCTTGAGATACAGTCCTTCCTAGCTGGGGACTCTAGAAGGAGGTAACTCATAGCGTCAGCTCTGCTCTGTCTGAAACACCTTGTGCTTTTCCCTCCAAGAAGCCAAGTGTATAGAAACCATTTGCTTGAATGCTGTTAACTGACCTTTTTGCCTGTTGGTCAATTGTTAAATATCCTGACAGGTAGAAAATACCTACAAAGTGAGGAGTTCTTTTTAGTTGCTTTTTATTTTAGTTTTCTAAAATATGTTCATTTGTACACAGTGGAAATAGATGATAAATGGAAATTACAATTTATGTAGGTCTTTCTTATGAAGGTTTTTTTTTTTTTTAACTAACTGTAGTTTTACTTGAATTCACACATCAAAGTCCTAAGTATTAAGTATTGAGGTGAGATTCAGACAGCCCGTTTCCTAGTCCTGCCTTGTCTTCTCTGTGTTGTTGACCCTGTCTCCAGTTTTACAGCAGCGTGGTCACAACTATGTTTCTGGTAATTTAAACTTATCAAATAATGATAAATATTAAATGATAATATGTCATGTCCTCAGACATGCTACAATCTCATTTGAAGTACTTTGCAACTTTTTAGGGTGCTGACCTAAAAAGTGTCAGGCCTTGTACAGTGGGGTTTTCCTATAATCTCATCACTTGGAAGATAGAGCCAGAAAGATCCAGAAAGTATTTAAGGTCCCACTAAAATGCCTGGTGAAGACCAGTCTAGGGCACATAACAAATCAAATCAAGAGCCTTCAGTCATGTACTGCTGCTGAGATCTTGATGGTTTGGTCAGAAAGTGGCTGACACACTGTTGATCGTTGGCTCTTAGTCTTGAACATGGATATGACAGCAGAGTTTAATGGTTTTGTTCAGGTTAATGTAACATTGTGGTGCTCTGAGGATATATACTTATGAGGACTTAGTGTCTTTAGTAGTTAATTAGTTTGGCAAGCGGAACCCACGTTAATTTTATATAAACTATTCCTATTAGTTACTCAGTGTATTTGCCTCTTTCTTCAGGTGCTAAAAGTGGATGGTGCCTATGTTGCTGTAAAGTTTCCAGGAACATCCAGTAATACAAACTGTCCGAATAGCTCTGGCCCGGATGCTGACCCTTCTTCACTCCTGCAGGACTGCAGGCTGCTCAGAATTGATGAGCTGCAGGTATTTGCACAGGGGTTCACCGTGGTGCTGGGCTGGACTCCTCGAGTTTATTTTAGTGAGAACAAAATTTCCTTTGTTGTTGGCAGGTTGTCAAAACTGGTGGTACTCCAAAAGTTCCCGACTGTTTTCAGAGGACCCCTAAAAAGCTTTGTATACCTGAGAAGACTGAAATACTAGCAGTGAATGTGGATTCCAAAGGTGAGGGAGGGTTTTTGTTTTTCCGGTTTACCTCTGTCTCATATGGGAATGGGATGAAGTTGTTTGGTGACTTCAGTTTTTGCCCCTGGCATTTAGCATAACGTGAAATGTGACTGAACTATTCACAACTGTTGTTGAGAGGTGAGGATTTAGTAATATGTACTATTTTTCTATTTTTCTTTTCATTTATGTGCCTTTGAAAGGTGTACATGCTGTTTTGAAGACAGGAAACTGGGTACGGTATTGTATCTTTGATCTTGCTACAGGAAAAGCTGAACAAGAAAATAATTTTCCAACAAGCAGCATTGCTTTTCTTGGTCAGAGTGAGAAGAATGTAGCTATTTTCACTGCTGGACAGGTAAGAGGCTTCATTTTACTTTTTAAGAACAGATAAAAGACTGGCATTTTTGTGCCAGTTAGGGTTTGCCTATAAGAGAATTTAAAAATTTTTAATATTCAGCACACCCTATTATGAGAATTTCAAATTTGATTGTTATCGCTAACATTTAGTTTATTTTAAAGTAGATACATTTATTTTAAAGTCTCTGTCTCTCTCTCTCTCTGTGTCTCTCTCTGTCTCTCTGTCTCTGTCTCTGTCTCTCTCTCTCTCTCTCTCTCTCTCTCTCTCTCTCTCTCGATAAGGGTGTCTCCCTTAGGGCTGAGCTTGAGTCTTGGTCACCCTGCTCTGTTTTATCCTCCTAAGTACTTAGAACTTGGGCATACATGGACACAGTAGGTTTATATAATCATTTTTGATTGGGATCAAGTATTATTACTTTTCATCCATTGTAGGAATCTCCTATTATTCTTCGAGATGGAAATGGTACTATCTACCCCATGGCCAAAGATTGCATGGGAGGAATACGGGATCCTGACTGGCTTGATCTTCCCCCAATTAGTAGTCTTGGAATGGGTGTGCATTCTTTAATAAATCTTCCTGCTAATTCAACAATCAAAAAGAAAGCTGCTGTTATCATCATGGCCGTAGAGGTAATTTAACTTGAAATTACTTGGCATTTTAATTCACAAGAAATGCTAGTATCTTGAGAAAATTCTTGTCTCTTACTTCCTGATAAGAGTTAATAGTTTATTAATAGAACAAAGACAAGAAAAAGTCAATGATATATAATTGTTCTATTGGGATAGCACAGTGGTTGCGAATAAAAGTCAGACTGATTGTACAGAAAGTTTTTGAGGATGTGCTGAGAAGTGAGAGGGGAGATTGCTGTCTGTGGTACCAGGTGTCATCTTTAAGAATCTCATTAATGTTAGAAAAGTGCATTTACCCAGGACATGAGGTTTGTATTGGTAGAGGAATTTTGAGGCTTGAATGGCATTTTTATTTTAAAGATTAGTAACAAAATATTAGGGTTTTGGGGAATGGACAGAAAAGAGATATTTAGAGAATCAGAAAAAGGCCAGTGTATAATCCAAGTTACATACAAAGCAAACTAACTCTTGAAAATGGGAAAGAGGGACAGGTTTGAAGTAGAAACTGTGAAGCTTATTACCTGGATGGTGGTAGTCAAGGGGGAGCTATAAGTGATTTGTTTGTGGTGCTAGGATGTGGAAGAGGGACTGATGGAGTCAAGTAGGAGGTGAGATTGCTATGCTTGAGTGGTTGTTAATGTAGAAGTAGAGGTGTTGCCACTTCGCTCTGCAGTCTTAGCTGAAGTGGCGTTAGGATGGGCTCTGAGCATAAAAGGCAAAAGGAGAATAAAAATGGGAGTTATGTTTATAGTAGCTGTGTTAGGCAGGTTGGCCAGAAGACAGGATTGTGAATAAAATGTGATATGGCTCTGGATATACTTAGATTTGGGTTTGCAAGTAGAATCAGCAAAATTTTCAGAAAGAAATAGCAAAAGGTCTTGTGTTTTTGTTGTTTTTAATTTAAAATTATTTATTTATTTATTTATTATTATTTCTTTTTTTGGTGTGTGTGTTTGTCTGATTGTGCCATGGAGCACATTAGGAGGTCAGCACTCCAAGCTTTGTGGAGTTGCTTCTCTTGTCACTTGGGATCTTGAGAGGGAGCTAGAGATGATGTCAGGATTCCATGGCAAAGACCTTTAACTACTGGTTGTCCTCATGGCCCAAAGGTTTGCAAGGAGGAAGTTGCTATTTATGGGGCATCTAAAGTTTAGGAGGTCAGTGTTAGCATTGGTACTTTGACTTTTAGACATGTGACCCTGAGGATGTCATGACACGTCCACGAGGACAATGGAGAATAAAATGAGGAACAAAACCTGAAAACTAAGAGACAGAACAAAAGTTAATGATTCGAATGTGACATGTGCAGAACTACAGACTTTTTTACTTTTTATTTTCATTCACTGTGCCTTTGGCTTCAGGGCAGCACAGCTAAGCATGGCACTGAATGTGCGAAGCCATGCTAGCTTTAGTAAGTTGATGGTGAAACTTCCAGTAGAGTTGCTGATGCCAACTAAGTGACTAGTGGGTTGTGTACCATAGCGGTGCACAAAATAATGAAAAAGCATGTGCTGCTAAAGTGCTATGCTTTCGGATTTGGAGAGACTTTGTAAGATTTACCATACAAGTTTACCCAGAGTGGTAGTGATTCCACAGTGAAAGCAGCTTTTTTCACATGTGCCAAGTACTTGAAGATTTACTTTCTCATGTGAATCACGGTGAACCCTCTTATTGCACTGTCCCTCCCGGAAAGTTGGGGGGGGGGAGACTATTTCAGGAGGTTTCTGGCAAATTGTTTAGAGCCCTATGTTTGTCCCTCTGTATTCTGGTGCACATCTGCTTGTTTCTGTAAAAGTTAAAAAGAGAGAGTTTGTTCTTTAAAATAAAACAAGTGCTTTGTATTCTACTAAATTCTCCCTAGCTTTAGTTTTTCACTTTTGTACTTTTTGTGTATGTGTGTGTGTGTGTGTGTACTTTGTGTGTGTGTGTGTGTGTGTTTATGTAAGTGTTTGCAGGCATGTTTGTTTGTGTAGCATGTGCATTCATGGTGCTTCAGGATGCCCAAGCAGAATGTCAGATCTCCTGGAACCAGAATTACAGAAGGCTGTGGGTACTGGGAACTGAATCTGGGTTCTCTGCAAGAGCATCATGCACTTTTAAGCTGGCGAACTACTACTTTGTGTTTTGAGACAGCACATGATATTTTCTGTGCACATCTTATGTCTTTGATAGGGTTAGGGTTTTTGACTTTGGAAATTATACCTATTATAATTCTTTGAGAGTTAAAAATTTTGTCTTCCATGTACCACAACAATATAACTCATTACACACCTTTATTATTATGTAGGTGCATGATTGAGGTGGGTGGTGGGAGACACCTGTGGAAGTCAGAGGGCAGTTTGTGGGATTTGGTTCTCTTCAGCATGTGGGCCTTGGGGCCTGAGTTCAGGTGGTCAGGCTCAGTGGCAAGTGCTTTTTGCCCCCTGAGCCTTCTCATGGGCCCTGAAATGTAACTTCTACACAATGTAGTGAGAGTAAGTACGTCTGGAATAAATGCACATCCTTTGCTTAATTGCTTGACCATATTGCTAGTGTTTTAATCTGAGAGCTAGAGTAAATGGTAGGGTGTCATCAAACATAGTCAGTTTATCATACCCGGGCATTCCCATTCAGTTCTTCATTGTATGACTGGTTTTCATTACCTGCAAAGTAGAGGTAGTTTAGAAAATCGCAAACATTTCTCTCTCAAGCATGTTTTACAGAAAGTTTCTATTTTTTTCAGTTCTCACATATACAGTGTCCTTACATAGAATACAGATGAATTCAACTACCTTTGTTAGGCCACTTGCAACTTATTTGAAGATCTTATTACATTTTGTGATGTATGTAATTTTGGACATGATTGCTGTTGAGTTTCATCAAAGTCTTTTTTTTTTTTGCAACCCCCCCCCCATACAGAAACAAACCTTAATGCAGCACATTCTCCGAGGTGACTATGAGGCCTGCCGACAGTATCTCATGAACCTTGAGCAGGCAGTTGTTTTAGAGCAGAGCCTACAAATGCTGCAGACGTTCATCAGCCACAGATGTGATGGAAATCGCAATATTCTGCATGCTTGTGTGTCAGTTTGCTTTCCAACTAGCAATAAGGAAACCAAGGAAGAAGAGGGTAAGATTCATAACCTGAGGAAGGAAATGTGACAGACTCCTGTAGAGAACATGTGTGCATTTTACTTTATTATTAATAATCTTGGAAGGTCTAACTTTGTCAGGTGATAGTACAGAAGCCAACAGTATGTTTGACTCTGTGTTTTTATTATCTTTAATTCTTTGAATAATAAACAACTGAGTATGCTGATACTAAATGAACTTAATGAATTTTATAAGTGCAAATGACTTTGAAAAGTGCATTTTTAATTATGTGTACATGTACATGCCTGTGGGTATGTGCACATGGGTGGGTGCACATGCCTGAGAACACCAGAGGCATTGTATTCCCTGGAGCTGGGCTTATAGGGCAGTTGTGCACTGAACTCTGATTTTCTGAAGATTAGTGTTTTTAATTGTTGGGCTATCTCCCTACTCTCTGAAATATTTACTTTTAATTTATATGTAAGTATGTGTTCCAGTGCTAGGGAGGCTAAGGTGTTGGATCTCCTAGAGGTGGAGTTACAGTAATCTGACCTGCCCATCAGGGGTCCTGAGGATCCTGGGCCATCTGCAAGAACAGCAGTGCGTGCTGAACTGGCTTCTCTCCAGCCCAGATATGAACTCACTATCCATAGGAATGTGAAACTTTAAGTCACCAGAAATAACATTTGTCCTGTTGTTTGGAATGTAAAAGGGAAAGAAGTTTGTGGGTTGTTTTGTTACATGTTTCTGAAAAGTCACTAAGAAGGTGGTTTTTTGGTTGTTGTTGTTTTTGTTTTTCTTTTGGCCATGGAGTTTTTTGTTTTTTTTAAATTGGCTAAATGAGGAAGAACCTAAGTAAAACTTTCTAATTATTTTTAATTTTGCTGATGCTGTTGTGGCAAGTGCATTTTGAATTGTGATTTGCAAGTTTCATTTTTATTGTCAGAATCCCTAGGATTTGTTTATAAATACCATTCATATAAACTAAGATATACTAATGATTAAGTGTTTTTTTTTTTTAACTTAACAGTCAGAGGTAAATTTAATTCTACTTACGTTTATATTTTGTTGAAATGAGGCAGAATAAAGAAATAAAGATCATAGTTCAGTATTTGTTGTGGAGAATAGTTAATTGCTACGTTAATTGAAGCAGTAACATGAATGAGTTATTGTTTACTGCTTAGTGTATACTCTGAGTTGTTTTCAAGAGTTTAAATCCTACTTTTTTCTTTATGTCTTAGAAGCTGAGCGCTCAGAAAGAAATACATTTGCAGAGAGGCTTTCTGCTGTAGAGGCAATTGCAAATGCTATATCCGTTGTTTCCAGTAATGGCCCAGGTAATCGGGCTGGATCATCAAGTAGTAGAAGGTAATATGATTTTTACAAGGAAAGTTTAATTGGAGGAAAAAGTCTCAAGTACAGAAAGCAGTGTATCTCTTACTGTCGTGTGCATAAATTGGTGGGTCCTTTTCTGTTTGTTTTTGGCTCCTTCCAGTAACACTTGGGAAATTTCTGATGACTGACTAGAGTTCAAGTCTGAACACTAATGGGATGATTTGAAAACGCAGCTCAGACTTCATCTTTTGAATGTGTTCTGAACTTAATCATTCTTCTTAGGTAGTTTTCTTTAGATGGAGAACAAGGAACACAGTCATTGACCAAAAAAAGAACCCCAACCTTCAATCTTTTAATTCTCATATTGCTTATTTGGGCCCATTCCTTAACGATCTGGGTAGAAATCAAAGGCTTGTGGTATTTTGAATATTTGATTTTAAATTTTCAGGTTTTCTGAATTGTTCGATGGATAATCCCTTAACCTAATAAATTGCTAGGAGTCTGGCTAGATGATAAACAAAAGTTGAGTAGTTTTCTGTAGGAAAAAGGCAAATGTATTTAGATTTGAAAGAGTCCAAGTTCCTGGTTATTGACAGTAGCATGAAAGTGCTGCTCGCTGAGTAGAAATGGGTAGATGGAAAAGCCTACTTCAAGTGAAGAAAGACTTTATTAGCCTGTTTCCTGCTACACACTCATCTTTCCCTTTCAAAATGTTTTTTCTTAAATTGGCATTTTAGGAAAGTTACCAAGTTGATAGTTTTCCTGAGCTCAAAAAGATCCAAAAGTGAGACTTAACAGAAATCTCTGTGGGTGACCAAATTATAATTTTATATAGTACAGAAACATGTGTACTATACAGAATAGAAATTACTGCCAGCTTATTTATGTAGAACTACATTAAGCAAAGTATTGACTCTAAAATGGGAATCAACTCAAATTCTTCATGAAGAATTTAGTCTCTGAATTATTTCAGGTATTTCATTTCCTCAGGGAAATTACAGGTGCCAATCACTTTGGACTCTGATATGGTTGGTCCAATGCCAATACTGCCATCTTTTTCATATAAGGATTATTTTGAAGGCAAAGACTAAAAGGAGCTTCAAGAGTGGGCGATGAGTTGCTCACAGAAATAAATTTGCAGAGTAAGCTCCTTTGAGGAATTTGCCGAAGATTCCACTGCAGTGCTCTTACCCAGTGCAAACTCAGGGCTGCCGGTTGACCAGATGACAGCACAGGAGGCTTATTATCCTCGCCGGGCAGTAGGAAGTCCACAGACTGCTTCACTGAAGTGAAACCCTCCTCTAGCCTACAGTGGATTTTGTAGGCGATGCCCCTTGATGAGTATGCAGGCTGGGATTCCTGAGCTGTAAGCTCAGAACTGATGCAGTTTCACTGTTGAATGGAATACTGTAATGACTTCAGATGATGATATGACTCAATAGTTCCTGAGTACAAAGGGCAGATTTAGTGGAAAGCTTGATTGATGCATCTGATTGCAGGTGTATATACTCTAGAGATTGTTAATCTGGAAGACACATGACCTTCACTTTTTTGTCACAGTGTTATATTTGAACATGACTGGATTCTAAGGCTTCTGTAGCATGGATATAACGTGCTTACAAAGAGGAAATTACACCATCCTTGAATTCTTCCATATTGTCAGAAAACACGATGACTCCAGGCAAGCCTATATGAAGAAATGTCAAAACTCTGAATCTTAGCAGCCAAGGTGGTACCTCCTCAGTATTGTCCTCAGCCACTGAGGATCCAGGTGAATCTCCATGAATTGTGTACAGCATCTTGAAGAATAATTTTCTTTTTGTTTTTGTTTTTTTATTTTTTAAGAATCTGTATGAGGAGCTGGGCAATATACTTAAAAGTGTTTCCAAGACCTAATGAAGAAAAAGGTTAAGGACAATTTAAAAAAATGATGAGGAATGACCCCCTCATTTAATATTGAATTGACTACATCACATCATCAAAGTTGGGAGTTTTCAAGTTCAAGATGAGACAGACTATGCTCTCTATTTACCTTCTTTTATTCTTAATGCATTCTAAGCTAGAATTTGGAGAATACACCACATGTGTTTTCTTGGGCCTATGTAGTGTTAATTTTTTTTAAAAAGATGAATGAATGCCTTTAGGTGGACATGTATACCTCTAGTTTGCCACTGTTTGCGTTTCTTATGCCTGACTACCCTTTACAATCATCATTTTATATTTCTTAGCTAGTAGGAATTTGACTGTGACCCTGGAGTGAGCACTCTCCTTAATCAGCCCCAGACACACATTTATTTTCAGGTTATTTCAGTGCCTTCCATTTACTCTGGTTTCCATCTGTGCTTTGAGTACAACACATAGGCATAGCCAGCGTCTGTCATCACAGCGCACAGTCACTGGTGTGCTCTGCCGTTGGGAGTGAACCTGCTTTTTTCCTGAGTGATGACTTTGAACAGAGACTTGACATTGACTGAAATAGTCATGGTGCTCTGCTCCCGTCTGTCTTAGAAATCTTAAATTTCTAAATTGGACAGATGGGGAGAATGGTCAATAGATACTTACAGTAGTAAATATCATAACAGGTAAAACATTATTTCAGACATTAAAACTTACATTGTGGGGTATTCCAGTGTTTGTTCAAAAAAGTACATCACAAATAAGTTTCTAAAAAACATATTTCTGGAAATAAGCCTCTTAAAAGAAACTGTCATGCCCTTAATTTTTTCCTAAAACAAAAATATGTTGATATGAAAAAACACACTTACTCTAAGATTAAATAATTATTACAGTTGGAGACTCCAGATATTAACAAAATTATTTAAGATCATTTATTTATATTATGCTTCTCAAAATTATTAGGTTTTTCACACTAAAAGTCAGATCTTTGAGATTATGGCTGCATGGGAAAATGAAATCCCCATCTGTTCCCTTGCCCTTATAATTGAGTTTTTACTCTTAGAAGCTTTAAAAACTGTGGCTGTGTGTTATCCTAAGTGTGATTGTGTGGCTGGCGTAAGCTTTTATTCAGGTACAGTACAAGGCTTGTGTATAGGAAGACACCAGTTCCCCTGATATGGTCTTTGTGAGTAGTTATCTTTTTAGTGATGTAAACCACCTATACACTGTTCATTCTTTATACAGCAGGAGAAAAATAAATAAATCAAGCCCTAGACAGTTAACATTTTAGTTTTATGAATTTCTTAAAGGTGTGAGTTGTACTGTTAAGGCTTTTTGTTTTGGGGGTCTTTCTTGATATTAAAAAAATCATTTAAATTCTTTCTCTTAAAATTGCTCATTTGGATATTAGTTTAATTGCTTTTGAATTCACAGAAAAGGAATTTAGTAGGATAAGTATTTATTTTGTACTAATCAGTTTTTAATCAATATTTGTTATTAAATTCAATTTTTAGGAAATGGGACTGAAAAACTTTGTTCTAATGTTTAGCTGTAAATTTATCCTAAGTGTATAAAAGATTTTTTCTAATCTTACTTCACTGATCTTTTTTTTCCTTTGTTTTAGTTTGAAGGGCTTTTAATGCTTTCAGTGTTGCATTGGGTACTAGACTCCTAGCTTCATTTCTGCCTTCTACTGACTCATTCTGTGACTACAGAATTGGCATTTGTACTTCGTTGCCCTTGCTGGAGTATTTGCTTATAGAACAATCTTTGAACTTCTCAGAGAACATGTGTACATCTCCTTTTAGGTTAGACTTGGTAATGAGTTCTGATTTTGTTCATGTCCTTCTAGTTTGAGATTACGGGAAATGATGAGACGTTCATTGAGAGCAGCTGGTTTGGGTAGACATGAGGCTGGAGCTTCATCCAGTGACCACCAGGATCCAGTTTCACCCCCCATAGCTCCCCCTAGTTGGGTTCCTGACCCACCTTCCATGGATCCTGGTAAGATCTCTTGTTTTATTTAGCATTTAATAAAAAGGCAAGGTTGTGAAAAGAGAAATGACATTTTATTTAACTATTTTAAAAGTTGTGATAGTAAAATGGTGAACACAACAACTTGATTAGTTGAAAAATTGGTCTGAGGGGTTTGGATTTTTTTTTTTTTTTTTAGAATTTTCTCTGACATAATTTATTTCTATGCTGGTAAGAGGCTGTTGATGCACCTTTATTCGTAATGCATCAATATAAATGAACAATTTGCCCAGTGAATTTTCCATACCCTGCAAAAGAAATTTCCACTAACCTTCTGTTGGATTTGATCCTTGGGTCGTGGAGAAAAACCTTAAGGCCTATTAAGAGAAAGGTTAGGGGTATGTTACCCATAATGATATCCTTCCTGCTGTTCTGTTTACTGCAAGATGGTGACATTGATTTCATCCTGGCCCCCGCTGTGGGATCTCTTACCACAGCAGCGACTGGCAGTGGTCAAGGACCAAGCACTTCCACCATCCCAGGTAAGACTGGACTGTTGTCTACTTGGGCTGATAGGCTGGAAGCAGGGCTCTGAATAAAATCTTTTTGTCTCAAAGATTCTAGCTTGGTTTTGTTTTTTGTTTTTTTCTTTAAAAAGTATTAGCTCTACATAATCTTTCATATATAATACGGAATACAATGTTTCATATATACACTAAGAATTGAATTGAGATTTGTAAAATGTGTTAACATGCTTAAATTCATTGTATTAAGTTAATTTGCTCTTACGGATATTGTTTTGATGACTTACTCTATGTACCTGATGTTTTTTCCAGAACTCTTTCTTACTTTTGTTTGGCACTAAATGATTCTGCTTCATTACAGGTCCTTCCACAGAGCCTTCTGTAGTGGAATCCAAGGATCGAAAGGCCAATGCTCACTTTATATTAAGATTGCTATGCGACAGTGCAGTTCTGCAGCCTTACCTAAGAGAGCTCCTTTCTGCCAAGTAAGAAGCCGACAAACTTCTCAGATGAATATTTTGCTTAGTGACTTACTGTTTAAATTGATCTTGTGATATGCCAGAAACAAAATTTATTAGTATATTTCTTCTGCTACTAATACCATGTTTATGTGATTTAAAACATCAGAATCCAGCCACTAAGTTTTCTTTAGTGCAAAGGACATTTTCAACATCAAAGAATATACCTGAATGAATAGAAACCAACTCTTACGTTAGTTGAGTAAGAGTGTATGTTTCTCTGGGTGGGGGTTGAGGGGAAGGTCACAGTGATGTTGACACATGCATCATCCCAGCACTTAGGAAGATGAGGCAGGAGAATTATGATCAGGACCATCATAAACACAATAGTAAGATTGTCTCTATAACAGCATCACAGAATAGTCTTTCTGTAACTGAAAGAAAAGTTCAGTTGTGTGTTTATATCTTTTAGAAAACAGGAAGATAACATCTGTTTATTTGTGTTCTCAAGACAGTGTCTCACTGTATAGCCTTGGCTGGAACTCTATAGGTCAGGCTGGCTACTCATAGAAATGTGCTTGCCTCTGCCTTCTGAGTGCTGGGTTTAAAACTGTGAGTCATCACACCTGTCTAATCTTTCTCATTTTAGGGATGCAAGAGGGATGACCCCATTTATGTCAGCTGTAAGTGGCCGAGCTTACCCTGCTGCAATTACCATCTTAGAAACAGCCCAGAAAATTGCAAAAGGTAATTAATATAGTTCAAGGCCTAAATAAGTTGCTTATTTTTAATTTGAATAGATTTTCTTTATTGTAATTATTCAAACCATATTTGTGTATATCAGTGATATAATTGAAACTATCGAGATAATTCTGTATCTGTAAAATTTATTATACTTTTTTTCAAATACCTTTCTAACTTTTCATAAAAAGCAACTGGTATGAATTTTTGATTACATTTATAGTTGATAGTATAAAATCTTCCAAAAACTAAGTGTTGCCTGCGCTTAGTGGATGGATATGACAAGTTTATAGCAATAATAGGCTGCCATACTGTAGCTACATCTGACTTAAAGAATTCAAAACAAGAATTGAAGAATACCAATTTTTGCCATCTAGTTTTTAAAAGATGTATCATCTTTTTTCCCAACACTGGTGTTAATAAATTGTGATATGGTCTATAATTTACTAAATAAAACACAGACTCAGAGTCTTGGTGTTTTTACTTACTATGTAGTACAGGCTAACTTCTAACTTGTCATCTCCTGCCTCTGCCTCCAGTGTGCTGGGATTATAGGTGTACACCGTTGGATCTGATTAAGACTTGACTCAGGATTAAGGATTCCAGTAGCAGGAGTATATATTGTCATCACCTATAGTTACTGTGTAGTCAGTTTTGCCTTTTTGGCTTCAGAATTGCTTGGATTTTTTTATATTTATTTATTTATTTATTTATTATGTATACAGTATACAGAAGAAGGTACCAGATGTCATTATAGATGATTGTGAGCCACCATGTGGTTGCTGGGAATTGGACTCAGGACCTCTGGAAGAACAGTCGGTGCTCTTAACCTCTGAGCCATCTCTCTAGCCCCAAAATATTTATTTTATGTGAAATGGTGTTTTTGCCTGCATGTATAACTGTGTAAGGGTGTCAGATCTTTTAATTACAGACAGTTGTTAGCTGCCATGTGGATGCTGGGAACTGAACTCAGGTCCTCCTGAAGAACAGTCAGTGCTCTTAACGGCTGAGCCATCTCTCCAGCCCCTGAATATTTTCTTAATACACTGAGTTAAGCAAATTATTTTTAAGTGTATGGGTATTTTGTGTTCATGTATTTCTGTCCACCATGTGTGTGACTAATGCCTGCTGAGGCCAGAAGCGGTTATTAGAGACTATAGTTAAAAATAGTTTTGATAAGTCATGTAGGTGCTGGGTACCCTGATAAGCATTCAGTGCTCCTAACAGTTGAGCCATCTCTAGCTAGTCTTTTAAAATTTTGACTAACAAAAATTTTTAATTATTATGACTTGGTTTCTAATTTATATCAACTATATATTAAGGCTTCTCAGTTGTGATTGTGATTGCATTCTTTCCTGATTAGTTGAATTTCTGTGTTCTTAATATTTTAGCTGAAGTGTCCTCAAGTGAAAAAGAGGAAGATGTATTTATGGGAATGGTTTGTCCATCAGGCACTAATCCTGATGACTCTCCTTTATACGTCTTATGTTGCAATGATACCTGCAGTTTTACATGGACTGGAGCAGAACACATTAACCAGGTAAGTGAGCCTAGAGTTCTTCAGGGACCCTTCCCCTTTCTGTGACTAGAGCTACAGCTGTCTAAATATGTCTGATGTTTTCTTTTACTTTCAAAATTATCCATTATATATTTTTATATAAATCTGGCAAAAGGGTCATTATTACTCAACTAAATATGCCAGATAAGAGAATTAGGTCTTTACAGGTGGTAGAGTCTGACCCGTGGCTCTTGATACAGATTTTATAATTACTATCTCTTTTGAGATACAGATTATTTTGAAGTACTAGTAGTGCTTGATTTTCATTTTTTACATTGTCAGTTGTACATTCATCGAGTCCTCCTTGTTTTCCAATACTTACTGATTCCCTGCCATTACTGTGATTAAATTATAGTGAGATATACATTATTAAAAAAATGACCCATTTTAATTAATTTCAGGATATTTTTGAATGCCGGACTTGTGGTTTACTGGAGTCACTCTGTTGTTGTACAGAATGTGCAAGGGTCTGTCATAAAGGGCACGATTGCAAGTAAGTCCAGTTATATTTTTTAAAAAATCTTATATACTATTCAGCTGTGTATTACAATAAAAATATTTATGCTTCAGTTTTGGCATAATTTAGAAAGTGAGATTTTTCTTGCATTTCAGTTTATATGTACAGAAATGTGCATTTTGATTTTGTGTATTGCCACATACTTGCTTTCTGTTATGTGTAGTGCTCCTTAAGTAAAATCAGGAAATAGGCTAAGGAATGTGTGATTAGAATCAGATTAATATTATTAATTGATCAGATAATGCTCTAAGCTTACTCAGAATAGTCTTAACTACCCTCCATATCATTGAATGTGTTATGAGTAATTGGAATATGTCTTTTATATTTTTTAAACGTCTTAATCTTTTATTCTGTAGCAAAGTTCTAGCTGGTTTTGTTAGTTTTCACAGACTTGAAGTAAAATTATGTGGCACCTAGCGTTTGCAGGGTCTCACTTTGACCAACAGGAACCCTGCTGCAAATTGCAGTGATGTGTGCATGTGTGATCGAAAGTAGCTATCAAAACCCTCCATTTGGGGTTGCTGAAATTGATCAGCTGGGAAAGGCACTTACTATAAGCCTGATAAACCCGAGTTTGATTCCCGATTCACATAATGCAAAGAGAAGCTAGACTCACAAATTGTCCTCTAACTTTTACTGATGCTCCGTGACACAAGTGTAGTACCTCTGACTTCATTCACCTGCTCCATAAACAAATGTAAAAATCCTATCAATTTCTGCATCGATGCTTAATGCACTTTGTGTCTGTTGAGTATACTCACTACCCTGCTTGGTTTCCAGGGCAGGTGAAGTAGGTATTTCATGTTCTGACAGCGTTTGCAGCCATTCCTGTCGGGTGAAAGACAAATACAAGAAACATCTGCTTATAATGGCTATAGTTGACTAGATGCATGTGTGAGGGCCACCTGGGGTTGGTTGGGGATTTGGGGATTGGGAAAGACAATGGAAATGACTGTCCCAGGCCATTACAGAGTGAGATTTTTTAAAAAAAAAAAAAATAGGAATTTTAGTGTTGCTTTCTGGATTTTGCAGCATTAAATAATCTTTCTTATATATATCTTATAACAGTTACACTTTTTAACAGAGACAGGAGTTCTCTCTAGTTCCATCATGTTGTAGTTCCTTATTTCAGTGTAGATCTCTATTAAAGTTTTCACATATATGAACTTTTCTGTGAATTCTTTTTAGACTCAAGCGTACTTCACCAACAGCCTATTGTGATTGTTGGGAGAAATGTAAGTGTAAAACTTTGATTGCTGGACAGAAATCTGCTCGTCTTGATCTCCTTTATCGCCTGCTTACTGCTACAAATCTGGTCACCTTACCAAACAGTAGGCAAGTAGAATTCTTAGGATGCAAAATAGGTAACATGGAAAGAGCTTAGCACATGTTGGTACGTCTCTCACACCATGCTCTGTTTTCCAGGGGAGAACATCTCTTGCTGTTCTTAGTACAGACTGTGGCCAGGCAGACAGTGGAGCACTGTCAGTACAGACCTCCACGAATCAGGGAGGATCGTAACCGGAAAACAGCCAGTCCTGAAGGTCAGTGCATTGCACAGTTGTAACTTTTGTGCAAAGCAGTGAATTTTATTTTTGTCTGACCCACTCCTTCTTTTTAGATTCAGATATGCCTGATCATGACTTAGAGCCTCCAAGATTTGCCCAGCTTGCACTAGAACGAGTCCTGCAGGACTGGAATGCCTTAAGATCTATGATTATGTTTGGGTCACAGGAGAATAAAGACCCGTATGTATTTATTAAAACATTTAAAACTGTCTCTGTTCGTGTGTTTATGTTGGCATTCTACAGTACGATGTCTCTCCTTTCGTTTTACAGTCTGAGTGCCAGCAGTAGGATAGGCCATCTTTTGCCAGAAGAGCAGGTATACCTCAATCAGCAAAGTGGCACAATCCGGCTGGATTGCTTTACTCATTGCCTTATCGTCAAGTGTACAGCTGATATTTTGGTGAGTTCATTGATTCTTAGCATGCCATGATTGCAAGTTGGATTTCATGCTGACAACTTCTGATTACAACCATTCAGCCTCATTCCCTCAAAACCTATACTAAGTAATTTTAAAAGAGCAGTATAAAATTATGGTTAAATCATAACTATGAATATGCAAAATTAAGAAAGTAAAACTATTTAGTGACTCTAACCAGAGTAGACTCTTAACATCACAGCTTAGCCATTTACTGAAATGAAATGCAACATGTTTTGATTTAAAGATATTAGAAGTAACATTAGGATAAAGGTAAACACAACATGAAATTGAGTATTTGTAGTTGCTATCTGTTTGATAAACTGCATAGGAAAAATTAGAATGTAGTTAATAGTTCAATAGATAATGAGATTAAAATTCCATCACCAAATATTAGAATCTACTTTGCACTTCGTTAAGTATACTGTAGCAAGTAAGCTATATTCTTCTGGTTTTACATATTTGACATTCTCTTCCAGACAATCATGATGAATATATGTAGGACTATGGAACAAAAGCCAGGATAGTATACATTTGGGTTCCACTGTCTGTTAGATACATGGTGGGAATTGTGTTGCTTAATCACTAACAGTGTCAATGGTTTGGTTCAGTTTGTTTGAAGATTTTCTTATGCGGGCTGACAAGATGACTTAGCCAGTGTAAAGGCACTTGTCACCAAATTAACAACGTGATTTCAGTCCCTGGGACCAATTCCATGTTTTTTGCCACCTCCACATACGCACACAAACACATTCATATATATACACACAAACAAAAAGCATTTTTAATACTTTACTGGGAACTATTAACATTTAAAACGTATTAGAGCAGTGTACTTAATGTTCATTTGTTTTTGAAGTATCCTGGCAATAACAGAATGGTTGCATTGTTTAAAGCTTTTAGATACTCTACTGGGCACATTAGTAAAGGAACTCCAAAACAAATACACACCTGGACGCCGAGAAGAAGCAATTGCTGTGACAATGAGGTTTCTACGGTCAGTGGCAAGAGTATTTGTCATTCTTAGTGTGGAAATGGCTTCATCCAAAAAGAAAAAGTAAGGCATTTAAGTTTTTGGTGTACATTTCTAGTGTGATGATGTTAATATGTGTATGAGAGGACTTAGATTTCTAATTTCCTTTCTGCTATAGCAATTTTATTCCACAACCAATTGGAAAATGCAAACGTGTGTTCCAAGCACTGCTTCCTTATGCTGTAGAAGAATTGTGCAATGTAGCAGAATCTCTGATTGTTCCTGTCAGAATGGGGATTGCCCGCCCCACAGCACCATTTACACTGGCCAGTACCAGCATAGATGCCATGCAAGGCAGTGAAGAACTATTTTCAGTAGAACCGTTACCACCACGGCCATCATCAGATCAGTCAAGCAGGTAGGTTAATTCTGAGTATGAAAATACTATGGCTCATCAACTGTGTTTTTGAGTAGCAGTTTAAACAGTTTTTCTCAAGTCTAATTTTTTTACCCTAATGCAAGTATAATACTGTGTTTTAGTATTCATCTGACCACCATGGCTTAATGCTAAATAATAGCAACAGAAAGCTTACAAACACAAGTATAACCACTCACTACTAAGTGAAAAATGGACCAAGACATAAATTAAGAAAGAAAAGAATAATAGCTGGCAGGTGATGGCACATGCCTTTAACTCCAGTACTCGGGAGGCAGAGGCAGGTGGATCTCTTGAGCTTCAGACCAGTCTGGTCTACAGATTGCGTTCAGGACAGCCAGGGCTACAGAGAGAAATCCTGTCTCAAGTGCAAAACCAAACCAAATAAAAAGAGAATGAAAGGAGGGAGGTAGGGGAAGAAAGAAAAAGACCTTCCACACCAAGCCCTTCCTTGACTTCTGGACACGTCTGTTATTAAGAATGCTATTGTCAGATTTCTACTGAGTTTCATTTTACCTGACAAAGCTCTTCTGTCACTGTCTTACCATTGATAAACTTCTAATTTTCTGAAAGCTTTGTAAATTAAGTTCTACAACTTCTCAGGTATACTCCATTGTCAAATGGTTTTGTTAACCAAGTCTGTCTAGGCTTCCTATGAGACTGACCCCAGAATCTGCCAATTTCTTAAGTACTTTGTGTTGTTTAAAACTAAAATATTATTTAGTACATTGCACATACTGGCTTTTACTTACCTGCATTGCTTATTTGCATTGCTTCTAAACTCTACACGCCTCCTGCCTGAAACACCCAGACCTGGCCTTTAACCCAGGCTGACCTTCAAACTCACAACAGTCCTTTCACCTCAGCTGCCCTACTACTGAGGTGGCATACACGAGCTGTCATGGCTGGTAACATTATTTTTTAATATGGAACATCCTATAGTATTATAGTGTTCAGAAATACCGTTTTGACTGGGCATGGTCGCACATATACCTGTGACCCCAGCGCTTAACAGGCAGAGGCAGGGGCATCTTTATCTGGGAAACTTTTCCCTCAGTTTCTCCCGTGCCTCTGTAATAATGCATCTGCTTACCAAGCACGGTCCGACTATTTGTATGCAGGCACTGTTATCTTACCTGGCTCTCAGATACTTCCTTTATCCTTAGTTTTCAGGCAAACTGAGATGAGGAAAGACAGAAGTTGCCATCTTAACATCTCTTAATTTTCTTTTAGCCCATTCCTGAATCTAAAAGTGAAATCACTAAGGACTTTTTAATATCAAACCTCTAGTTTCTAGTCTGTTTAAAACTTAATTCTGTGATTCTTCTTCTTATTTGGGGACACCTGCCTTGTTATTTCTAAGTCAAGTTTTAAGATAAGTGAAACTCAGTAGGTAACAAGCTGGTGCAGAGTAGAAATTGTGCCTGTTAAGGGATGAGTGTTGGCTGTGGTGCTTTGGCATCTGAGGATGCTGGAGGAAAGGAAGAATGCAAGGAATGAGTGACAGAAAGGATTCCAGTGAGAAATAGGCACTGTGCTGCATCAGCTGTGACAGCTGTGGTCTCACCCCCTCCTGACCCCTTACAGCTCCAGTCCATCCCAGTCATCTTACATCATCCGCAATCCACAGCAGAGGCGCATCAGCCAGTCACAGCCTGTCAGAGGCCGAGATGAAGAACAGGATGACATTGTTTCAGCAGATGTGGAGGAGGTATTTTTAATTGTTTAAAATGCAGGTCACACACTTTGATTTTGTGGGAATAGCTTAAATCTACTGTGTGCTCCCTCCAACCTGTGAACTTCTGTTACACTCATCTGGAACTGTATGTACCACAGTGATGTATGCCAGTGACTTTTCACTCATTGAGTTCCAGGAAACTTAACACAACTTACGTTTTTACCTGAAATTTGAAAGTGAAGATGTTCTCAGTGTTGAAACTACTTTTTAGTAGTTTAATATTGAAAAAACCTGAAATTGGAATTTTATAATGGTTGAAATACATACAAAATTCAACCCTTTCCTCATTCTCCAGAACAGTTTTATATTTCTAATTTTAAGGTTCTGTTTTTGGACAAAAGTTGTAAATGTGGTATATGGTGATAGAATTTTTGAAACTAAATTTTTATTAGCAAATGATTTTTTAAAACCATATAGTATAAATCTAGAATTCCTTATTTCAGAGTGCTTTGAATTTTATTTCACTAGTTCTGTGGATGAAACTGCTAGAGGTCTGTTATGTGTCGGAATTAATCTACAAAATAAGATTCTGGGTTTAGGTTGAGGTGGTGGAAGGTGTGGCTGGAGAAGAGGACCATCATGACGAACAGGAAGAACACGGGGAAGAAAATGCTGAGGCCGAGGGACACCATGATGAGCATGATGAAGATGGTACGCAGGCTGTTTGGGGTAGTACTAGTTAATAAATCAGGTGCCCTAAGACAGAGAAGCCTCATTTGCTCTATAGTTAACCAATTTACTTTCTTCTCTCAGAGCACGCTGCGCTGTGTTTTGAAGTTTCAGCAAGCGATATAGACATACACAAAGTGCTTTTAGCATGCCCTCCTCCCCCATTTTTGTTTAAGGAGCTTGTTTGTTTGAGTCAGGGTCTCATGTATCCTAAGCCAAGCTCTGACTGTGTTGTTGGGGATGGCCTTGAACTTTGTATCCTCCGGCTTCACTTCCCAAGTTTATAGCCCTACATGACTATGCCAAGTTTATTGATGGTGGGGATCCAACTGGGACTTCGTGCACGCCAAGCAAGCATTCTGCCAACTGAACTACATCCCTAACCTCCCTTTTCTTTCATCCGTCCTTACTTGGGGCTAGTGGACAGTCAGTGGGTAAGCATTGCTGTCAAGCCCGTGGCCTGACTTCAGTCCTAGAGAGCCACGTGGTCAAAGGAGAAAGTCCACTCTCAGTGCATAGGTCTGTCTCAGCACTCTACTAAGTAGACCAATGTAATTTTAAAAATTAATCTAAGTGCTAGGGAGGCAGAAGCAGGATAGCCTGCTCTACAAAGCAAGTTCCAGGACAACTAGAGCTGTTATACAGAGAACCCTGCCCCTCCCACCCCACACCACCACCAAAAAAAAAAAAAAAAAAAAAAAAAAAAAAAAAAAAAAAAAAAAAAAAAAAAAAACCATATGTTTAATGTGTGTATGTTCTGAGTACAAGCATGCATGTGCCCACCTCAGCTTAAGTGTAAAAGTGAGTGACTCTTCTGTATTTTGTCTCTTGCCAGCTTGTGAGATCTGGTGATCAAACTCAGATTTGAGACCTTACACTAGTGCCAGTGTCCAAGGGGGCCATCTCACTGGCCCTCCTAGTCAGTCCTGTTTTCTTAAAGAATATTTAAAAAGTAAGATAACACTCTGGAAGCTGAGGCAGGATTTTGAATTTAAGGCCAGCCTGGGCTACATAACAAGAACCTGTCTGATTCCTCTCATCTCTAAAATAAGTTAATCATAATTTAATAGAAAAATCTGCAGTGGAGAGAAAGAAAAACAACCCATAATCTCCTGAGATCGCAATGTCTTGTGTTCCCAGTCAGTCTTTTTTGAGCTGCTCTTCCCTGTGCAGTCTCTCCAAAGATCAGGTCATCTCTGTGGCCTTGTGTTTAAAGGAACTGAACTACTTTGTTATATTGTCTTGTATCTTGACATGTCACTGTGAAATACAAACAACAGATGTTTAAGTTCCCCTTTAAAGTGAAAGAGATGAAAATGAGCCAGGTGTGTAGCAGGGGCTGCCCAAACACTAAGGCTCTGCAGGAGATTCATTGCTGGATAAATAAAGCCCGCTCACTCAGCACAGCGCTCCAGCAATTTTCCTTGTTGAGGAGCCCGTAGTTCTTCCTGAAGAACAGCTGTTGTGCCGACTCCTTGGGGTTTTCCTGCCTTCCTTAGCAGTGTGTCCTAGTGGTTCCTACCCCAGGGATATCCTGGCTTAGCAGACCTGGATTGAGTGTGCAACTTTTTTCTCCTAATACTTTTCTAGGAAGTGACATGGAGCTAGATTTGCTGGCAGCTGCTGAAACGGAGAGTGACAGTGAGAGTAATCACAGTAACCAGGATAATGCCAGTGGGCGCAGAAGTGTTGTCACAGCAGCCACTGCTGGCTCTGAGGCAGGTGTGTGTCGCACTGGGGAAGCTGCATGATATGCATATGACTAGCTAGAACCGGTTTTGTACTTTTGTTTCTTTTTCTGTGGCTGTTCTTGTCAGCTTTTGTTTTTTTTCAGTAATGGATTAATTTTAAAGTTTATTTAAAAGGGTTCTGTTGTAATTAAACTTTTTATGCTGGCTTCTCAGTATTATATATCTTGCATGTTAAATATAATATTTTCGTGAATGAGGTGGTACATGCTAAAGTTAGGTAGCAATGGACTTACAGTGGTTTTTATTTTAAACTTTAAACCTTTAGGAGCCAGCAGTGTTCCTGCCTTTTTTTCTGAAGATGATTCCCAGTCGAATGACTCGAGTGACTCTGACAGCAGTAGCAGTCAAAGCGATGACATAGAACAGGAGACCTTTATGCTCGATGAGCCGTTAGAGAGGACCACCAATAGCTCCCATGCCAATGGTGCTGCCCAGGCTCCTCGGTCCATGCAGTGGGCTGTCCGTAACACACAACATCAGCGAGCAGCTAGCACAGCGCCATCCAGCACATCTACACCAGCAGGCAAGTATGGAAACTCAAGTGTTAATCCTAAGAAGCTAAGTTGTATAAAAGTTCCTTTTGTTGAGTTTCAAATATAAGAAGTACATAATCATGATTATATCAAGACTTTTCATCTTTGCATTATGGTTTCTTTTGAGCTGGATAATTCTATTTATTGTTGAGCTCTTTTGCTTTTTTGTGCATTGAAGGATGTTAAATTATATCCATAGCCTTTACATGGCAGATATGTCACCAGTATCTGCAAACTTGAGTTCTTTCTTCTCCACTCCTGGTTGTAATACATTGCCAAATTCTTCCTTTTGTGGTGCTTGTGCCCACCTTCACACTTCCATCCCCAAATTATATAGTTGTGGCACACTTTTTTGCTCATGTACATACTGTTCATTGATCATTTATATTTGTGTAAGAATATACAGTGACAATAGCAGTTAGCAACTACGTTAGCTCATTATGACTGTCCTTTTTCCTTATAGCAAGTTCCGCAGGTTTGATTTATATTGATCCTTCAAATTTACGTCGGAGTGGCACCATCAGTACAAGTGCTGCAGCCGCAGCAGCTGCTTTGGAAGCTAGCAATGCCAGCAGCTACTTAACATCTGCAAGCAGTTTAGCCAGGGCTTACAGTATTGTCATCAGACAAATCTCGGACTTGATGGGCCTTATCCCTAAGTATAATCATCTAGTGTACTCTCAGATTCCAGCAGCTGTGAAATTGACTTACCAAGATGCAGTCAACTTACAGGTATGAAACCATTGAAAAGTTGCTTATTAGAATATAGTGTTTTGCCCATCAATTAGGAGAATTTTAGTATAATGGGAACATTACTAATGCTTAAATTTACAGACTATTGCTTTATCAAATTTAGCTTTGTTTGAATAGTTTTGACTATTTTAGTTTGATCTTCATAGAACTATGTAGAAGAAAAGCTTATTCCCACGTGGAACTGGATGGTCAGTATTATGGATTCTACTGAAGCTCAATTACGTTATGGTTCTGCATTAGCATCTGCTGGTGATCCAGGACATCCCAATCATCCCCTTCATGCCTCTCAGAATTCAGCTCGAAGAGAGAGGATGACTGCACGAGAAGAGGCTAGTTTAAGAACTCTTGAAGGCAGACGGTATGAAATTCTCCATATGCATCTGTGTGGAGTCAGAGCCCCTAAATCCTAGATTAGAGTCTTTTAATCGCTATTACATTTGACCTCATCTTCTGGCAAAGGAGAATTGCCTCATGTTACTTGTTTTTGATAGGCAGTTAAAGCAAAATAATTTAGTTAGCCAAGGTATCTTTTTAAAATCCATTCATGTCATCATGGGAATCTATTCTTAAAAACTGTTGTTGGCTCATGATGTTGTTCCCATACATTCCATTTCTGTGTCTTCTTTAGAAGCCGTGTATTTCTGGAAAGCCTCATCTTGACTGAGTATGAAATGCAATTTGTGCTTAGGCAGGGGAAAGTGTGTGATGGTCAGTGTTTTCACAACCCCATCTTCCCCTCATCCTGCTAAAATCATAAAATATATTTATGTATTTATTATGCTGTTCAGTTATAAGGTAGCACTTTAAAGGACTTGGAATTAGCCCAGCATTTGAAGTCAAGAGGAATAATTGTGCCAGCTCGTAAAGATGAAGTTGGAGGACTTGGTTCTTACTGTGACTGGCAGTTACCATAGTGAGAGAAGACAAAGGCCCGGGGGACTGCAGAAGAAGTGAAAGGGAGACACTGGATACAAACAGCCTTTGAAACAGGGCAGGGCAACATTTATATTTTATACTTGATTCTAAAATAAGGAAATAGGAAATAATTTCTAAATAGGAAAATTAGAAAAATCTAAGAACAGAATTCATACACTCGCCTTTGGACATCTGGGAATTGGGAACACATGTTTTTTTGATGGGCTAGCATAGTCAGAAGTTTCTGGCCCAACCTAACACCCCCACCCACCCCCCACCCCCAATCCAGACTCACAGACCTGCAGCCACTTAGTCCCAAAGGCTTCTGTTAATTAATTATAAACTGTTTGGCCTATGGCTTAAGCTCATTGCCAACTAGCCCTTACAATTTAACTCAACCCCTTTTTCATTAATCTATCTATTGCCACGTGCCTGCTGCCTTTACCTGTGTTCCTTTACATCTTGCTTTCTGGGCAGCATCTCCCCCTGACTCTGCCCTCCTTCTTCATCTCTGCTCGGATTTCCTACCTGCCACTAAGCTGCCTTGCCACAGGCCAAAACAGCTTCTTTATTAACCAATGACAATAAAGCATATTCACAACGTACAGAAGGACACCCCACACGGACTGGTTGGTGGAGGTCTCCTGCGCTAGAGAGAGACTTGGGAGGCAGCAGTCTTCTGGGGTACAGCTTCACAGAAGTACAAGCTGTTTGTCTTCCTTGGGCCGTAGTTAATTGCTCTAAAAGAACATAGTGTTCTGTGAATGGAAAGAGCGCTCAATGGTTAACAATACTTGTTTTGTAGAAGATCTGGGTTCAGTTCCTAGCTCACACATGGCACTTTACAATCATCTGTAACTCTAGTGGTCTCCTTGGGCAGGGTAGCCTCCCATGTGGTGCATAGTCCTATAGCAGGCAAAACACACATATACATAAAACACTCTTAAAAAAACAAAACAGGGGCTGGAGAGATGGCTCAGCGGTTAGGAGCACCGTCTGCTCTTCCAGAGGACCCGGGTTCGATTCCCAGCACCCACATGGCAGCTAACAACTGTCTGTAGTTCCAGTTACAGTCAAACACCAAGGCAAAATAAATAAATAATAAATAAATAAATAAAGTTTTTAAAAAAAAAAAAACCAAAACACAGGATTCTGATGTGGGATCTTGATTGATGTCAGCAGTATGTCTCCCCACCTCAACATTATAATGTTATAATCAGGTGATATGTATGTAATTTACTTCTAAAGTGTATGGCTCATTGACTCATTACAAAATTGGAACATTTTCATCATCTCTTTACAAAATCCTAAATACATTACCGATCATTCCTGTCCTGCTTTCTATCTATAGATTCTGAACTTGTGTAAATAGAATCATACAATACATGTTCTTTTAGGACTGCCTTCTGTCACTTAATAGGGTTGTTTTGGCTCAACCATCTGTATGTAGCATGTGTCAATAACTCAAAAGTATTCTATGTTATTCATTCACAACTGACATTTGGAGCATTTCTACCTTTTCACTATTGTGCATGATGTTGCACATTTTTCCATAAAGGTTTTGTGTGAACATGTCGTTTTGGTATTTTATCTAGTTATAAAATTGCTAGGTCATATGTTAAATGGTAAACATTTTGAGACACTGCCAAGACTATTTCCTAACAAGAAAATACATTGAATATAGCAGTATTTGAGAGAGCTTTAGTTTCTCTATATCCTTCCTCCACCCCCAACCCTCTTTTCTGGCCTAAAAGTAATTTTGCAGCAGAGAATGGCCGGAACTTCTGATCTTCCTGCATCTACCTTGAATGTGCAAGGCATAGTTCACCCAGCCCATGCCTGTCATTTTTCTCTGTCTTTTTTGTTGTAGCCACCCTAATGGGCGTGATGCAACATTGACCTTGCAGTTCTCCTGCCTGAGGGGTGGGGACACCTCAGATTACTTATCTGAGTTCACTGTGGATTTGATTTTCTAATGATGTTGGAACATTTTTTTGTGTGCTGATTGACAGTTTGCCCTATTCTGCTCAGCTCTTTTGCACAGTTGTAAGTTAGCTTTTTAAGTTTTTATTTACTTATGAGTTTATATGTTTTAGATAAGAATTCCTTACCACGCTATGTTTTCAAAGTTGTTTATCCCCCTTCACTTGTGAAAGCGAATGCCACTTCTTGAATTGATAAGAGGGCATCAGATCCTTTGGAATTGTAATCAATGGCAGTTGTATGTTGACTTGCTTGGGTTGCCATGTCTCTAGCCTCCCTTTTCACTTTCTTGGTGGTGTCCTTTGAGAAGTTTCTAATTTTGATAAGTCAAATTCACTTATGCTTTTAATTGCTGCCTGTGGTGTTTGGTATCATTTATTTATTTGGTCATCCAAAGATAAAATTTTGCCATAGCAGCCAGGTATCAAATTTGCTTCACTTTCCATCCTTCAGCCTTCCATATTCCAAAGCATGGGATAGCATGGCTCACCACTCCCATCACTTGATGTTATTTTTAGGCCGCCGTGTCTTAGTTCTCTTTTCTATTGCTGTGCTAAAACACCATGATCATATGTCAGGGAGGAAAGGGCTTATTTCATTTTACAGCTTATAGCTTATCTAGGAGTCAGGGTAGGCACTCGGCAGAAGCTAGGAGGCAGGGACTGATAGAGAAGGCTTGGCATAGTGCTGCTTCCTGGCTCACATAATTATTGCACCGCAGGCTGTCACCAAGCACAGTGTGCTAGACCCTCCCACATCAAACAGAGGTGAGGAGACTGCTCCATGAGCTTACACATAGCTGAATCTCAAGGGCCATTTTGATGGTTCCTTTTTTCCTAAATGACTATCCAGCACAAGTGCTTCTCAATGGTTTCTAGAACTCAGTCACTGACCTTAGCTGACAACTTGTTAGAAATGCAAACTCAGACCTATTAAGACAAATAGTATGGACCTTGAAGTGTAGGGCTGTAAATCATAAGGAGTGGTATATCTAAAGGGTATTTAAATGGTCTGTGTCTTTTCATGGTTTATTTTATTTTATGTTTATGAATGTATTGCACATGTGCAGTTCCTGAGGAAGCAATAAAAGGTGTCAGATCTCTGGGAAATGGGTGGTTGACAGTCACTGTGTGGGTGCTGGAAGCCAAACTCAGGTCTTCTGCAAGAGCAGCAGATACTCTTTAAGTACAGTGTTTTTATTTCTTAATTTTTTATATTTATGAGATTTTATATTTGTGGGTTTTGTAAGCATTTTTTTTTTTTTTTCCTATTCTTTTTCTCTATAGACGTGCCACATTGCTTAGTGCCCGCCAGGGAATGATGTCTGCTCGGGGAGATTTTCTTAATTATGCTCTTTCTTTAATGAGATCTCATAATGATGAGCATTCGGATGTTCTTCCGGTATTGGATGTGTGCTCACTGAAACATGTGGCATATGTTTTCCAAGCCCTTATATATTGGATTAAAGCAATGAATCAACAGACAACACTGGATACCCCTCAACTGGAACGCAAAAGGTACAGCTATTCTGTTTGATGACTACTTTCTTGGTGTGATCTCTAAGTAAGCACTCTGTGTGGATTATGGAGGTCAACACTGCAAAAGAGAACAAAGAGATTTTATGTAGGAAAGTGGGTTTGACTTCTCTCCAAGTGTTGTGTCATTATTTCTCACTTGAAATGAAAACCCAAGAATCCAGCTAAACTTAATTATGCTGAAGTCTTGTCATATTTCGGATGAGAGCTGTGTAGACAGTATTTTCCTCCTTCCTTTCTCTCTCTGTCTGTCTGTCACTTCTGTTGAGCCTAGTTTGTTACTGTAGTGAACTGGGTGGATCATTTTACCACTTCCCATTATCTGGAATTATATAGTATTGTTGGGTATGAGTTAGGTCACGGCCTAACCACCTGAGTTCAGTTCTTGGCTTCCTCCGTGCAGTGGGAAGAGAGAACTAACTCCTGGAAATGGTTCTCTGTCTTCCATGTGCATGCTGTGACACACTTACACAAACACACACGCATGAATTAGAGACCAAAGGGACATTTCTGATGTCTTTCATCCCTCTCACCTCTGCTTTTTCTCATATCATACAAATACTTAACTTAAATGACTGATGTTTGTTCTTTTTAAGGACACGAGAACTTTTGGAACTGGGTATTGATAATGAAGATTCAGAACATGAAAATGATGATGACACCAATCAAAGTTAGTGCACAGAAAGTCTACTGATGTACTTTAAGAAATGAGCACCTCAGTATTTCCCTCCAGGCTTTTAGCCTACATTATTTTCTGTCTGGGTGGGAGTTTCTCTTTTCTTCTCTGTCGCACTTACCCTCTCAGCCATTTTCCTTACACATACTTGGATTATACGTTTCATTACTAAGACTGAATTATTGTGAATTTTTCAGTATTCTGTACTTTTTAGAATTTCTCCTTTTCATTTTTTAGTTTATATTTACCATTATTTTAAGTTTTAGGAAATGCTAATTCTTTATTAATATTGATATAAATAGATTTAGCTAAGAATAAATTATTCGTGAGACTAAAAACTAAGAGAAGTTTAAGTTTAATGCCACAAAAGAGGATCTTGTAGAACAGCGAGCGGTTCTCAACCTGCTTGTGGGTCATGACCACATTGGGAGGTGAACAATCTTTTCCCATGGGTTGCCTAATACCATTGGGAAATACAGATATTTATATTATAACTCATAACAGTAGCAAAATTAAAGGTATTACATAGAAACAAAAATAACTATGGGGGTTACAACTTAAGGAACTGTATTAAAGGGTTGCAGAGTTAGGATGGTTGAGAAACCACTGCTAAGAGAACCAACTTCTAGTGTTGTATTATTTTAGTTGGGAGTTAAAGATCAGAAGTTAATAGTCTGGTTCCTTGTTTATTATTCCCAGTTAATACTTTATTAGCTTATAGAAAGATAACTGGTCTGGGTTAGGTTTTGGTTTTTGTTGTTTGTGGTAGTAGGTTTGTTTGTTTATTTTTCATTCTCCTTTTGGAAGTCCAGCCTTAGTCGTCCACCATTTAGTGGACAACTATAGCCTTAGTAGACGCTATCAGAGTTTGGTTCCATTAAGGAGACCTACTGCTAGTGTGCTGGCTCATGTTGGCTAGCATACAGACTGACTGCTCAGCAGCTCCTTGTTGGTCTCAGTCTGGTAAACAAATAGTTGGATTTCAGCTTCTGTTCATCTCCTTTTCTGTCATTGGGCTGAGTCCTGAATATGCTCAGGCAACTCGCTGTATTTTGGCTTTATTCTCTAGATCTAAAGAGAGGCTGTAAAGAACCTGTTCAGTCTAGAGTGGAATAATATTTATTATGGCTTTTATTCTTACACTTTTATTACTGTGTGATATATAATGCATTCAGCTACTTTTGGATTGTCACTTTAAAAAATTCAGCAAAAGCTAGGCGTGGTGTCATAGGCCTTTAATATGTCCATACTGAGGTAAGTAGAGACAGGTCAGTCTGATCTGCATATTAAATTCTAGGAGACCCTGTTTCTAATCCAGCCCTTGCATTTTCGATTAAACAAATTAATTTTCTTATCCTTTGTAATTACCTTTTTTTTTTTTTTTTTAATGTTTAGGTGCTACTTTGAATGATAAGGATGATGAATCTCTTCCTGCAGAAACTGGCCAAAACCACCCTTTTTTCCGACGCTCAGATTCTATGACGTTTCTTGGATGTATACCTCCAAATCCATTTGAAGTGCCTTTGGCTGAAGCCATACCCTTGGCTGATCAGCCACATTTATTGCAGGTGAACTAAACAGGTTTAATATTCTTTTATAGCTGATTTTGAAGTGTTCAATCTAACTGTGTCTTGTTAAAATTTCAGCCAAATGCTAGAAAGGAAGATCTATTTGGCCGTCCAAGTCAGGGTCTTTATTCCTCATCTACCGGTAGTGGGAAATGCTTAGTAGAAGTTACCATGGACAGAAATTGCCTTGAGGTAAGATAGTAAAAGTTTACAGTATATTTGTTAGTTATCCCAGGATCCAGATTTGAAGAGCTGCATTAATTAGTTCAGAATAGTTTATTTCTCCCAACAGCAGAAGTGCCAGAAGTTTCTAATAGAACTGTTTGTTTCATTGACTTAGAGAGTTAACTTATTTCATACATCATATAGCTTTACTATGTGCTTAGTCTGTTCTAGAGTGTTGTTGATGTATGCTGCTGGAAACTTAGGCTTACTATATAGGAACACATGTAATTTTAGCTTCAGATTTCCCTTGATGTGCTGAGCTATGTGAATGACGAATAAAGCTAAATAAGACAGCATTACTAATGCCACCTCAGTAGTCCTGTCTCTCGGGTACTGTTTCATTCTTTATAACTAAGGAAACATTTAGGTAAGAAAAGGCTTGAAGAGATTATAAATTTCAAGTGGAAACATCAGTTAACTGTACATGACAGATTTAGTTTTCAGATTTGAGAGGTAAACTTATTTTCTGTTTTTCTAGGAAAACATAGTATCATGTTTAAAGGCAGAATAAGAGAAATATAGGTGAATAGATTTTTTAAAAAAATAATGAAGTGGTAAAGGAGAGTGTAGTAGTACTAAAATTATTGAAAACATGTAGGAGACTTAAGTATTAGGCTGCTCTATGAGTACACTGGAATTTGTGGTCATTTAGCTGATTCAGGTTAATAAAACAGACTGCATTCGGTAGTGGAAGCTCTGGAAAGGGAGCATGATGAAGAAGAGTATGTGATTTCTATGGAGCTCTATTAAGTTGTAAACATCTTTTTTTCCCCTTAATCTGTAACTTTTAAACTTAAAATTGTGTAGGTCCTTCCAACTAAAATGTCTTATGCTGCCAATCTAAAAAATGTTATGAACATGCAAAACCGGCAAAAGAAAGAAGGGGAAGAACAGAGCGCGCTGCCTGAAGAAGCTGAGAATTCAAAGCCAGGGCCATCTGCTCATGATGTCGCCGCCCAGTTGAAAAGCAGTTTATTAGCAGAGATTGGACTCACTGAAAGTGAAGGGCCACCCCTTACGTCATTTAGGTATAGCTAAACGAAGTAATGCTTCTGTGGCTGTTACATATTTAATTTTTATTAGAGATTTCACATTTTGCAAATTTTTATGTATAAGTATTGTAATTATTGGTACTCTTCTGTGATTTTCTAATTTATTGTTAAATAGCTAAATATTTAGTTTTCTCGGCTTTATGACTTCTTAAAAATGGATCTTTTCTTCTTAATGTTTAATACTGACTTAACACTATCAACTACAGACTTATCAGCAGTTCAAATAAGGGGAACATGTAAATACTAGAGAGAATAGGATTTTCAGGATTTGTGATTCATGATTAATTTGGGCTCACAAGTGGTATCTTTGACAGAGAGAGGTTTTTGTTTACTAAGTAATTTACTAGCATATACTATTGCTTAGTGTTGGTAATAATAAAATAAAGTTTGCTTAGAAGTTAAGTACTGGATGAACAAGATACACTGTATGGTCATTGTCTACCAACCATAAAGAGTATGGGGTAATCCTATACTGCAATAGCCTAAACTTAGAGGAAATATGACAAGATGGTTGGAGAAAAGAATTAGAGGTCTGAAAAACAGTTAGTCCTAGTAGCTGGTGAGGAAAAAGGGAGTTAGGTTAGCAAATTAGCTTTAGGGATGGAAAGAAAATCATGTCAGAGGAAGATGGGCTGCATCACTTTGGAGGACTTTACATCTCTGCAGTGGGGAAATTGGTGGATAAAAATTACTAGGAAATGCTGTCATGAGGCCATATTAAATTTTGTTTGTGTTAGGCTTTAATTAAGCATCACTTATGAAGATGACAAATGAAAGTTTTGGGGGCTGGAGAGATGGCTCAGAGGTTAGGAGTACTGGCTGCTGCTCTTCCAGAGGACCTTGGTTCAATTCCCAGCACCCTCATGGCAACTCACAATGAATGGTAACTCCTGTTTTAGGAGATCTGATACCTTCACACCAATGTAAATAATATAGTTAAATTATATTTTTAAAAACCTCTAGAGGGTATCAAAGTGGAGGTGGGCATTTGACTCCGAAGAGAGGAGGTAAAGTGAAATGGAAGATTGAAGATGCAGGAACATGCACCCAGGAGAAGGGTTTTCTTAAGTAGGATATGAAATACTTAAACTACCAGAATTAAAAGACCAAGAAAGGTACTACTATTGACCAAAAGTCTGAATTGGAGAATGGATTAATTGCTTTCTCCCTATTTAACTTCTCACAGGCCGCAATGTAGTTTCATGGGGATGGTCATTTCTCATGACATGCTGCTGGGACGTTGGCGCCTTTCTTTAGAACTCTTTGGCAGAGTATTCATGGAAGATGTTGGAGCAGAGCCTGGATCGGTCTGTATTTTGTGTACTTGAATTCTATGCTGCATGATAAGAATATGTTCAGTGAGTGAATAATTGTTATGTTTTAATTTTATTTTAAGATCTTAACTGAATTGGGTGGTTTTGAGGTAAAAGAATCAAAGTTCCGTAGAGAAATGGAAAAACTGAGAAACCAGCAATCAAGAGATTTATCACTAGAGGTAAAGGTATTTAGATTTTCTTATATCTGTAGCATACCACTTCACAACTTTTAAAACATGTAGAAAATAAATATTGCTCAGGAATATGTGCTTATAATTAAAATTTTAAAGAAATGGTTACAAAATTTAGAGCAGTGTCTTCCTCCCTTCCCCCACATTGGGGATTTCCTAGCATCTTTTCCTGGATGAAACCAGTGGGAGCCTCATCTCAAAACAATAGGTAAAAAACAGTAGAGGAATAAACTAGTGCCAACCTCTGGCTTTCACAACATTTGCATGGGCAAGTGTACTTGTACACATGTATGCACAGACATGAACATATACACACACATTTCATTACACAAACATGAACTGGAAAACTTCTGGCATATTCCATTCAGACTATTCTTATTGATGCTTAATTTGTTTGTTCCCTAGCTAGTTTATGTCCTTTTTAGTTCCCCAGTCCTTTTTAATATTATCTGTAATAATATCCTTCCCTGTTACCTTACAGTAGGTTTCATGTACATTTCCTGTTACAGGCCTTACATTGGCCATTTCTTTAAGAAATATTATAAGGTTTAAAATGAGCTTTGTTCTGAGGTTACATATTCTATTAGGTTGGTTGTTATTCCTAGGCGTGTAAGAAAATACTATGAAATCCATATTGGACCTTTGAATTCAGATCGCAGATTTTCTTCCAGACTGAATACACAGCTTCTCACCATTGGTGGATTTTGTTTTTGTTTTTATGCTACATTTTTACAACACTCTGAGAGTTGCAACATTACTACAACACCAATAAAATGTTTTCTGTTTATTGTTCTGAGACAGGGACTCAATCACTTTATCACTTAAGCTGGTCTAGAATTCACTGTGTAGTCCAAACTGGCTTTAACCTTTGGCGATTCTCCTGTCTCTGGGATTATCCTGGCATGATCTACTACATATGGTTTTAAATGACTATGATAACAGCTTAAGGCTTAAAGTTAATTTGCAGCTTCATTGTCCGTAGATCATATCCAAGTGCATATGCTTGATTCTTCCCTGTCAGAATTTTATAAGAAGTGATATTTACATTTAGTTTTCATTTGAATTTCTTATTTTCAGGAAAGATAGACTTTTCATGTATTAAGGATTTGTTTTTTTTTAAATGAATTCTCCATGTATTTTTGCCCAATTTTGGTATAAAGTTACCTGTTTCTCTCAAATTTAAAATAGATAGGTTTTTGTTTGTTTGTCTGATGGGCGTGGTGGCACTTCAATCCTAGCACTAGAGAGGCAGATGCAGATGCAGGTGGGTCTCTGACTTCATGGCTAGCTACAAAGCCAGTTCTAGACCAGCCATGGCTACACAGTGAGGCTTTCCCTTAAAAAAATAAAAAAATAAAAAAATAAATAAATATCTTTAAAATATGTGTTTGAACATGTATTTATATTTGTGTGGTTCAGGGGTCTTCTATCATGTCAGTTCCAGGGATTGAACTTAGGCTGTCAGGTCTGTGGTTAGTACCTACAGCTAATAAACCACCTTGTCAGTCCTTCAAATTGGAGAAGTTGTTTATCAGTGCCTTTAGGTTTTGTGTATTCAGTGCATGTCTGAGCCTGCTGGAATCTGCAAGTATTTTCTCCAGCGTGTTATTTTTGTTACTGGAGTATAGTTATACTGTTAGGGTATCAGTAAGTAGTATAGGAGGTTGGTTATTTGAGGGCTGCCTGGGCTATAGAATAAATTCCAGGTTAGCCTCAACTATATGCCAAGATGGCTCAAAAGAGAAAAAGTTCTACTTGGAATATATTGTTGTGTACCAAATGAATAGGATTGATGTTCTCTGGTGGATTTTTTTTTTTTTTTGGTCTTGTTTGTTTGTTTATTTTATTTTTTGAGGCAGTTTTTTTTTCCTGGCTGACTGGGGCTAGCTCTGAAGACCAGGCTAGGCTTGAGTTTACAAAGCTCTCCTTGACTCCACCTCCTGAGCGCTGAGATTAAAGGCATGTCACCACACCTGGCTTTTGATGGTTCTTTGAAAGAGTGGTTTTAAATTACATTAGCTTGATTTAATTAATGCAGGACAGTCTTTGATTTGGAAAATCATATATTTAGAGTGTAGCTACTTCTGAGATCTCAGATTTCTTTGTAATATTTTAAACTATCAATGGAAAGGAGAAATTTTATTTTTAGGTAGAAAACTGTGGTTTCTAGCACTGATTTAATATTTGGTGTATTTTAATAGGTTGATAGGGATCGGGATCTTCTTATCCAGCAGACCATGAGGCAACTCAACAATCATTTTGGCAGAAGATGTGCTACCACACCCATGGCTGTCCACAGAGTTAAAGTCACATTTAAGGATGAACCGGGAGAGGGTAGTGGTGTAGCACGAAGTTTCTATACAGCTATTGCACAAGCGTTCTTATCAAATGAAAAATTGCCTAATCTAGAGTGTATCCAGAATGCCAACAAAGGTACTCACACAAGTAAGTGCTCTACAGACTTCAAGCATTATTATTATTCTTTTTTATCATACAAGTGGTAACCATGATTATATATCTATACACTTACATTCATATAATTTTATTCTATAGTATTATTTAGTCTTGACAAAAATTGTCAGTTTGCTTTTTACTGCAACATGCTCTTCAATAGTTGTGGTCACACTAGCTTCTCACCTCACTTGTTTACCTGTTTGGAGGTGACAGGTTGTGAGCTCTTAAGTGGCACTGTACAAATTCTGGGAGGGAGTGGGTGTATTTCTTTTTCACCCTTGTATTAATTGATAGCTAGTTGAAGAGAAAACAGAATTCTCTAGGTAATCTGTTCTAAGATTGAGTCAGAAACATGCTCCAATCCCATGAAGTGAAGAGTGTGAGACCACGTGTAAACCAACTTTGTAACTATGCTCATTATTTTAGTTTCAGTAGAATTTTTTCATCTTTAAAATAGGGCTTAGGGCTGGAGAGATGGCTCACTCATTAAGAGCACTGGCTGTTCTTCCAGAGGACCTAGGTTCAATTCCCAGGACCCACATGTCAGCTCTCAACTGTCTGTAACTCAGGTTCCAATGGATTCATCCAACTCCCTCACAAAGACATGCAGGTCAAATACCAATGCATATAATAATGAAACAACAAAATAGGGCTTGGCTTCATTTATCAACATCTTGGAGCATCGCAACCTCATCACAAACCCAACACTTGGGGCTTTAGAACTCTAATTTTCAGTTATTACATTTAAAGCTTCGTGAAAATGACAAAAGCTGTAGTGACAGTTGGTGATGTGTGCTGAATACAGTCAGAAGCTTGCTAGTGTTACAAGTGGATAGGTAGAGTAGTTAGTTCAGAGGGAGTCACAGAAATTACTTGGGCTACATCTGCATCTCATTGGGCATATGTAATCTTCCCCTATGGAGACTGAATGGGTTGCAGAAACAAAGTGGACAAGTGAGGACTTAGCCAGCCTTTGATCATCACTTTTACTGCTTAACTTCTGGTAAAAGTAGATTAACAGATTTGAAGGAGGAGACTTGGACAGTCTTACCACTTTAGAAATATCTTTATCACATATCATTAAGAAGCCATATACTCAAGGGCTGGTTATATATATGCACTTGCTGCCAAACCTGACCACCTGAGTTTGATCCCCAGGGGACACATGATGGAAGGGAGAGAACCCACCTAGTCCTGTGAGTTGTCCTTTGGCCTCCACACATGTGCTGTGGCATGTGCATGCCGTTTGTTGGGGTACAGCAAATACACATATATAATTTTAAAAAGGAATGAAAGAAAAACCAGTCAGGATTAAGTGTTGGAATTTCATAATAGCTAATGTTTCCAGTGGTCTATAATGCTCAAAGCCAAAAGCTAAGAATATAAAAGGTGTCCAGTGACCCTCAGCACTGCTTATAATGAAATCAATCCAGCACTATTAACACAAGAGGAAAATAGTTCACAAATATTAAAGTGAACCTATATCAGTAACCCTCAAAAACCAAGGAGCTGGAGAGGTGATTCTTGATGTGAGAGAAGAGAATCTGAGCTCAAATCTTCATTACAATAAAGATAGACATGGCTTACACAGGCTTATAACCATGTTGCAGGATGGCATGAGTATAGGCATGTGGATATACATACACCATACTGCATTCACCCCAAAAAGAGGTCCTGGCAGCAAAATCATGTCGAGAGGCCATGTTTTCTTGTGTTCTTTTCTTTTCACTTCAGCACTGACTGAAGAGGTTGTCATTGTTTGTGTTTACCACACATCTTTTCTTCTAGGTTTAATGCAAAGGCTGAGAAACCGAGGAGAGAGAGACCGGGAAAGAGAACGGGAAAGGGAAATGAGGAGGAGTAGTGGGTTACGAGCAGGATCTCGGAGAGACCGGGATAGGTATGGTGGACTTTAATACTTACTCAGTATTCACATTTTAGACAAGGCGGATAAAGGCTTGTAAATCAGTGTAAGATTTGGTGTTGGATGGATGCATGGCAACGTAGTCTGTGAGTAATGAAAGGGTCTGCTTAACAACCCCAGGACATTTGAAATTACATTGCCTTTTAATTTATTCACAGTTTGACATTTTACTACAATTATTATTTTTCTAGTTTAAGTCTTAGTTGTGGCAAACTGTATTACTTTTTAGTATTTGTTTAGATTGGTTACATTAACTTTTGTTAAAAAGGAATTGGGGCTAGAAAGATGGCCTATAGGTTAAGAACACTGGCTGAGTTCAGTTTCTGGCACCCATATGGTGGCTCACAACCTTCTATAATGAAATCTGATGCCCTCTTCTGGAAGGCAGGGATACTTGCAGACAGAACACTGTAAAAATAATAATAAATCTTTAAAAAAATTTTCCAGGAATTATGAGTACTCTCTTGGACTCTGGTCCTGCTCCATTAAAATCAAATTATATGTTACATGAAGATCTTTAGTGACAAACCTAGATAATCTTTTTATTTCTCAAACATATAACATCTATACTTGGACATTATACCATCCTGGTATTACGGTTGGCACTATCTCTATATGTTCTTTGGTTTTCTGTTGACAAAAGTGTGCTGATACTTTGATTTGATCATTAAAGACAATGGAGTCAGAAGCTTTCTTCCTTTCACAGAGACTTCAGGAGACAGCTTTCCATCGATACAAGGCCTTTCAGACCTGCTTCTGAAGGAAACCCCAGTGATGACCCAGATCCTCTTCCAGCTCATCGGCAGGCACTTGGAGAGAGGCTTTATCCCCGAGTCCAAGCAATGCAGCCTGTAAGTCCTGGGCACTGTCCTACCAAAAGAACCTACCTAGATATGGGCTTTCCCCCCGTAAAAGAGAGGAAAGCCCATATCTGTGTGTCTCTCTCTTTTTGTTGCTTGGAGTTAACTGTACAACTTGAATCACAAAACTTAGTTTTAGATGATTTAATTCTGCCCAATTTGAGTTCCTTTTGTATTAAAGACTTAGCTGTGATTTATATTTTTACTTATATAAATCACTTCCTCTTTGAAGTAGACATGATTTGTTACAAGCTGCAGCTAAAACAAATGGCAGTCCTCATAAAATAGCTCAAGATTTCAATTTGAGTGTTTCATTCATTGAATTTTCTCTCAAAATGTGAAACCTATAAACCAGTTGTGGATTTTTCTTTCTACTTTTTGGTCTTTATGTATTATAGGTATACATGTAGCCAAAAGACTAATAAAACAGAAAAGCAATTCTACTTGTTGCAGTGAGTCAGCTTTAAATAATAGGCGCACTTCCCATCCCCTCCCTTCTTTTTTTCTGTATTAAATGAAAGCTTTTTTTGGCTCTCTGGGGAAGACAAAAATGATAGAAATTGCATATTTCTTTACTTGGAATTTAAATGACTTTAAAAATATAGAGAGACTATAATGCAAATATTCCTGCCCCAACAAAATTACGGTAGTTCATGTACCTGTGTGAGTTGTCTGGTTTTACGATTGCAGTTTTGTAAAAAGCCTTGCTAGTTCAGACACCAAAAAAAAATGATTTGAGCTTATTTCTTTTCCTTCTCTTGAGTGTAGCTTTTAATAAGCAGAGAATTGGTAATGAAACATTTGTTCTTTTTTAGGCATTTGCAAGTAAAATCACTGGTATGCTATTGGAATTATCCCCAGCGCAGCTGCTTCTCCTTTTAGCAAGTGAAGATTCTCTGAGGGCAAGAGTCGATGAGGCCATGGAACTCATTATTGCACATGGACGGTAATGTCTGCAATTGGAACATTGCAGTTTAAACATTAGCTACTTTATTTCCAGATTGTGTGTTTTTTACCATATCCTAAATATTATGACAAGACTGGAGGTATAATTGTTTAATGGTTAAAAGTACTTGTTGCTCTTCCAGAGGACCCAGGTTTGGGTCCAGGATCCACATGGTGCCTAACAACTATCTGCTACTCCAGTTACTGGAGTATCTGATGTCTTCTTCTAGATCCAGGAATTATGGGTACTTTCTTGGAGTCTGTTCCTGCTCCATTAAAATTAAATTATATGTTACATAAAGATCTTTAATGCAGGCAAAAGCACCCATACATATAAAATAAAAAAATGTCAAAAACAAAGTATAATTCCTTTTTTCAGATTTTTTTAAAGTGATGTCTTAATAATTTTTAAGTGCAGTAGCTGAATTTTTCATGCTTTAAGTATTTGACATTTTGTTTCCCGAGACAAAGCTAGTCTTGAACCCCTAATCTCCTGCCTTAGACTTGTGAAGCTGGACTTCAAGCTACCATGTCTGGTTTAGAAACCATATCTGAAAAATCCCTTAAGTATACCTCAAATTTCCCTCATTCGGTGTACCCATGACAAGAGACCACTTTATACTCAAAGAATCTTGGGGTAAATCTCCTAAATTCTTGTCTAAGTATATTTCTTTTTGGACTTAAAATTCACTTTAAAATTTTATACACATTTTTTTCTTTTCCTTCTGCAAAGTATATTATTTTGAATATGAAATCTAAAAAGGTAAAGTCCATTATCAGGATAGCAGGGAGTGTAGCAGCACACACGCAGAGATGGTGCTGGAGAGAGGAGCTGAGAGTTTACTAGTCCACAGGCAGCAGGAAGACAGAAAGAGCTACTGGGCTTAGGCGTGGGTTTTTGAAATCAAAGCCTCTGCTTTCAGTAACACTTCCTCCAACAAGGCCACACCTCCCAATCCTTCCCAGATAGAGCCACCCTCTGAAGACTAAGCATTCAAGTATCTAAGCCTGTGAGGGCCATTCTTACTCAGACCAACACACTAGGTACCACCATTGTGTTACCACCCCAAACCTTAGTTAACAATGTGATTAGCTACCGTTAGTAGTATAGACAGCTGGGTTGAGCACTAGACCTCAACAGTGTCTTCTCCAGCTCCAGGTCTTTGAATGCCCCAAGCCAAAAGCTGTGAATCTACTGATAGTTTCCTTCCCTACTATTTTCTTCTGAACAGTCTTCTTTTAGGGGGGGAAAAAAAGATTTCTTTTATTTTGTATGTAACATTCTGCATCCATGTGTGCCTTTAGGCCAGAAGATGGCACTAGATTTCATTATATAGCTGATTGTGGTTGCTGAGAACTGAACTCAGGACCTCTCTAAGAGCAGCTAGTTTTCTTACCTTCTGAGCCATCTCTCTATAGACTTTTCTGTATTGTTTCTTTATTGATTGCCTTGTCTCTGGAGCTTTGAGCAGACTGAGGACAGCTTAGCCTATTAGAGAGAAAGGTGAAAGTTGCATTTTTTTATAAGAAGATTTTTGTAAATATATGTAAGCATTTCTAATTTAGTACTTTTTATTGAGAAAAACATCTGATTTTATGGAGTGAATATTGAATTTACTAGTGGTATATAAGACTTATGCTGGAGAATTTGATTGCTGATATAACTGGATTCTGAACATTCTTCTGCATTGCTTGCTTTGTGCTAAAGTTTTAACATCCCAATAAAGACATATATATACACACACACACACACACACACACACACATATATGTGTTGTGTTATATCAGGGATCCTTAGCCATGTCTTGAGTTAAATGTGTAGCAGCAGGTGGACTTTGGGGGTGGGGTTGTTTGAAACATGCCCTGGCAGAATAGCCTAAAAACTGGCCTTGAGTTTGCTATGGGATGCTTGCCCTCATGCTCTAGGATTATAAGCATAGTCCATGGTTTGAGGGCTAAATTGGTTTTTAAAATGTGTAATAAATATTTTTATACTAAATTTAAACATTTCACTTCCATGAAATTTAAAAGGGTTTTATTTTTAGGGAAAATGGAGCTGATAGTATCTTGGACCTTGGATTATTAGACTCCTCGGAAAAGGTACAGGTAAGGGATTTTTAAGTACATGTGATAATGAGCAGTTAGCAAAAATCAAAAGAGGGGGGGAGAAAACAGGATTTAAGAGATGTCTTTATAAGTAAAATAAGTGTATGATTATAGTACAGAAAAAGAAAGATAATGTTATAAAATTGATTGAGATATTAACATAATTCCAGTCACTTGGCTATTTTTGTTTGAACACAGACTGATGTAAGGTTTAGTTGGTGTTCCAGTCTTGGGGGCCACTCCTCCAGGGAGCTTGCCTGGTGACAAGATGCAGAGAAAACAGTCTGTCATTTTGTGGGGATGGGATAGCTTGTTTCTGGTATTTCATAATCTTCTAGTGCTAGCTGAGAGGATCCTGCAAACTTACTATAATCTCTTTCATTGTTCATAATAAAAAAATCAGCACAAAATGCAGAAACTACCTATGAATTCTGAACAAATAGTAGCACACAGATTAGAAAGAGAAGTCAAAACTTGACAAATGGCCATTACACTGTCTTTTCAGCAGGAGGGCAAAACTGAACCTTGGTCAGTCTTACCTGAAAGACAGCAAAGGCCTTTGAGAATTACCCTACATGGGAAGTCCAGGTATCACAGGTTTTGCATTTGCAGGATACACTGAAATAGCATAATTAACAGTTTTGAAAGAGACCTGACATTTTAACTCCTGTTGTGCTAAAAGCCCTCCTCCCCCAATACAATTTTAATGCACTTTAAGAGTTAAACATAATACTCAAAATGTAACAGCTACAAATCTTCCTAAGCTCAAAAACTATTTAATATACAGAGAACCAAACAGGACTGACCAGTTCTCAGAAAGGAGCCTGAAGATGATGATAAAGTTCTCAGTAGGATAATTTATAAAAGTGATCCAAACATGTTCTTGGAGTAGAAGTACAATCTCCTAAGAGGGTGGGGGTGGGGAAAGCCTCTGGATTAGGCTAATAAGATGAATATAGCAAGTGGAAAGCAGATTTCAAGGGCAGGAGAGATGGCTCGGCGGTTAGCGGCGGTTAGGAGCACTGACTGTTCTTCCGGAGGACCTGAGTTTGATTCCCAGCATCCACAGGGCAGCTAACACTGTCTGTAATTCCAAGATCTGACACCCTTACACAGTTACACATGCAGGCAAAACATCAATTCACATAAAAATAAGTATAAAAAAAATGAACAAAAACAGATTCAGTATTGTCTTAGGGCTTGTGGCAATATTAAAAGCTCCAGTGACACTGACTGATGTCTTTGGAAGAAGGATGGTATAGAGAAATAATGCTGGAAAAAATATGACTTTTTCTAAGATACAGATTTAGAAATCCCAGGTCAGTGGACTTAGGTAAAGCAGATTGCACAGTACAGTAGAGAGGAGAAGCAGGTTTGAAGAACGCCAGGTTTCTTACTGCTCTCATGGTCTCTGTAGTCTCAGGTACGAGGCCATGAGAGTAGGATCATTTAAATGCTTCTAGGCATTAAGGTAAAAGAGTGGTTGTTGTTTGTTTGGAAGGTAGGGTTTTACTTTAGCCCAGACTGATCTGGAACTTTACTTGGCGATCTTTCTGACTCAGCCTCCCAGTGCTGGGGTTACAGGCACGTGCTATCATGCCTGGTTTATGCCAGAAGATGAACCTAGGGCTTTGTGCTTACCAGGCATGTGTTCTCCCAATCCATCTGAGGCCCCAGTCATGACTGGTTTTATTTAAATAACAGACATTAAGATTTATTTAGCATATATAAGGCTTGTATATTATAGCTCAGAGTTCTCCTTTGATACCGTTTTATACATACATTTAAATATGAATGTTGTTCTGCTTTTCTTTGAATGATTTCAGAAAACTATTTCATATATTTCATCTCTCATAACTTTGTTATTAGGAAAACCGAAAGCGTCATGGCTCTAGTCGAAGTGTCGTAGATATGGATTTAGATGATACAGATGATGGTGATGACAATGCTCCTTTGTTTTACCAACCCGGAAAGAGAGGATTTTATACCCCAAGGCCTGGCAAAAACACAGAAGCAAGGTTGAATTGCTTCAGAAACATTGGCAGGTAACTGAGTCTCCTTAGTATTTGAATCTGGGGATTGGACCCAGGGCTTTGTCATGTGCTAAGCATGCTCTCTACACTGAGCTACTCCTCTGGCCCCAAGCTTTCTGGGCACCCCAGGCTGGGCTCAAATTGGTGATCTTCCTGTTAGCCTCACAAGGCTATGGAATTAAGAGGTGTGTCACCACACATCCTTGCTAAAAGTGCATTAGCTTTAAAATTGGATATATGCTCTTTTATACTAGGTAGAAATGAGGCTTAGAGAATTTCTCAAAATATTTTATAAATATAAATTATATAAATATATATTTATGTGTGGGACTGATTCTATGATTAGATTTGAATTTAAATTGTATTTCTGTTCTTATTTTTAGGATTCTTGGACTATGTCTGTTGCAAAATGAACTATGTCCTATCACATTGAATAGGCATGTAATTAAAGTGTTGCTTGGTAGAAAAGTAAGTTTGATGCATATAACTGCTTTTACAATTGTAAACTTTTTTGTAAAATAAATAATGGTACATTGTATAGTATTTAGTTTGTGTTAAAGCATTATAATCATAATTAAATATTTAATAATACAGCTAAAGGCTTTATATATGGGGAAGTGGCAGCGTAGAGTTGGTAACACTTGTGGTTGGTTCCTGACAGACCTGGATCCTACTGAAGAGAAATCCTCTTGACAAATTTATAAAGATACAAAACTATAATTGGCACACAGTGCTTGGGAGGCCAAAGCCACTGTAATTGGTCACAAGTAGGTGGCTGTAGATTATAGAGCTAGTCTTAAAACAACATTCCTATTTGAAAAATACATGTAAGTTCCACAGAGGGGCCAAAGAGCATAATAAATAAAGCAGACATAGTTGTTCATGTGGCTAATAGAATTAGATTATCTTTGTGTGTTGGTACTCTGATAGCCTGGCAAAATTAACATGTGCTGCAAAATTCCTCAGCTCTATTACAATTCCTAAAGCTATTAAAGAGAATCAGTCTTTTCCGAGATGACTGAAGCACACATGTACTGTAAAGTGAATTGTTAGAGCTGTAGTCTACTAATCACCTCCCTTAGTGGTTTGTACTAGTACATATTGATAATGACATTGTCACCTTTGTACACAGTTTGTCTAGGTTGTATCCCAGTTCTCCTCACGTTGTTCTGTCTCCTTCCTGCTCTCTTTAGTCCCCTTTCTTGCTTTCATGTCTGTCTGTAACCGAGTGGCTTTTGTTTGTAACCTAATGGGAGTCATTAAGGTTGTTCACAGGAGCATGGGCACTTGAAAAGTGGTTAAATCACTGAA